>CM038715.1:41146495-41406495 GCA_021613375.1 Megaleporinus macrocephalus
ACCAGCCAAACGTTTTAGTACACTACCAGCCAAACGTTTTAGATACACTACCAGCCAAACGTTTTAGATACACTACCAGTCAAACGTTTTAGATACACTACCAGTCAAACGTTTTAGATACACTACCAGTCAAACGTTTTTAAACAGTTCTATAACATTTGGCTGGTAGTGTCTTTAAACGTTTGACTGGTAGTGTACTAAAACTTTGTCTTCTTAAAGTTACTGTTTTGAAGATACTTGCTTTTTATTGGACAGCAACAATGAGCTGAGCAACAAACTAAACCAGCACCTGACCGGCACTATACCGGCTTAAACCAGCACTGGATGCATTAGCTGGGACAGCAGAAGGGGGGGATACATGCCAGTGATGAAACAGAGCTCAGTTTTATGTGCACCTAAAGTAATACTTGTGCTGCGACCACTCTTCACCTCACTCTGATGGCTAAAAGTGATGACAGTCTTCATGCAGACGGTGATCACTCTTAGCCGAGGATCCTTCGGTTTGAGAGGTTTTTGACGGCAGGGATTTGTAACGTCACCTGGTCAACTCGCCGCTGAGCTTCCCAAGCCCTCAGTCGCCACACCTTCTCAGTGTGTGTTGCTTTCCTCTTTATCCACTGTTCTCCTTCTCACTGAGCGCTACGCAGTCGATAAACTCTTCTCTGTTGATGGTTCCGAGATGAGCCGACTGCCGTCTGCATGTGTAATTATGCGAAGCCATTACATCGAGCCGGGATTTACGGGGCGTACGCACAAAGAACGTTCTTATCTATCACCTCGGCCTCGGCTGAGCTAATTGAGGCCAAACGACCCTGGACGTGGCTACAATTCCCACCTAGTCAAGGCTTTAGATCCGCCAGTATCATCCCAAGGTCCTTTGAAGGTCAGAGAGGAGCACATTATCCCTAATGGAGACTAATTGCTCTTATATAGTCCCTCACATCCCCCTCCAGTCACGTATGGTGGGCTTATTTTCTCTTTCTCTTGTCACAACGCTCACATCCTACCTGCTCCTAGTAAATTGCTGAAAGTCTTTCCATTCAAGCTTTTATTCACCATCTGTTCTTTCATACTTTCCCCTAAAAGTACAGCCGTCTCACCACAACTGCTTATGAGTCATAAATACTGCTTTTAGAGTCAGCTAGTCTCCACATCAGCGGCCGCGAACGTCCCTTTCTGCCTCCCTGTGAAACGAACTGTTGGACAGCTTAAGTTTGCAGATGGTTTCGATTTCTTCATCATCTCAGCTTGACAGTGTTCCTTCACGCTCTCAGCGTGCTAACATCCAAACTTCCATCACCACCAAATTTTCCCGATTGAAATGTTTAGTCAAGTTTTTCAGTCGCTCTCGATTCCCAAAGTACAAAGTCTGCTAGAATAGACCAACATATGTTGGGATTTGGACGCTGCTGTGGAAGTTAATACGTTGGTCACCAGATAAACCAGCGTACAGGGCTGCCAACTCTCTCGCACTGGCCAGCAGACTCCCACCAAACTTCTACCCAAGAACGTTAAGCTCATTGCTGGATCCAAGTATCCCAACATACAGTTCGTATAGCTCAGGGGTGTTTGATTAGAGTCAGTAGGTCCAGTTAGAGGAGATCTCCTCAGGCCAAGGTCTGGAACATCATCATTTCTTACGTGTGTTCTGCTTCAGTGGTGTATCCTGTTTACTGAAGTAGTCTAGTATCAGCATCTCACACCATCAGCTACTGAAACACAAACACACCACACATACTGTTCAGTATATTTCAGTATATTTACTGTTTAAATGCTGAACTGAATTAATTATTTATAAAACTGCTAATAAATGTTTGAACTACATTTAAAAAAACAGAATACTTTTGAATAAAGATCATCTTAAAGTGTTTATTTTTAGAGAAAGTAAATAAATGTGTGTCTTCTTGTTAACTCAGCTTCACAGATGAACATGTTGGTTGTACAGAGCGGTTGTTCTCCAGAACTAGACGAGCAGGTCCGTTCCAGAACCGTTCCTGTTAAACACTCAGTTCTCTCTGTTCACTTTTTTTGTTTTTAGAGCTCCTTATTCTTTCTGACTCGCTTTAGTCTCCAACTGCCCCAATATGCCACAGATACGATTGGCTGATCTGATTCGCCTTCGGTGATCTTACAGCACACGTGATTGGTCTGTGAGTTGACTGCACTGTAAAGCCCGTATACAGTAAAGACAAGAAAAGCTCCACCTCTTAAAATAAACACAAAATTCAAAATTAATTCATTTTTAATATTTTGTTGGTTTGGGTCCGCATTGGACAACGTCTGGGTCCGGATCCGGGCCGCGGTCCGCCTATTAGTGAGCCCTGGTATAGCTGATTGGTTGTAAACAGAGAGAGGCTCCGCCCACTATAGACTTGTTTCACTTTGTTGCTGGGCGTTTCTCGGCTGCCTGGAACCCAGAAGCTGCAGATGAGGTGTTGAGGAGGTAACGTTAAGTGGTGCCATCTAGTTCAGCAGCTTAACTTTATATTAAAATGCTGCGATCCATTCTGACCTCCGGGGTAGGAAGTTTATAACAAGATGTTCCCAGATGTTGGAAGTCAGGTTCGGAAACTTGAGCAGTTGCCACGCTGTGGCCATGCAGTGCAGCTGAACGCTAGCCTTCCTTCCAAAAGATTAGATTATAGTTATTATGTAAATGTGTAACGAGCTTGTTTGTGGCTGGAAACAAATTAGTTTGTTGGGAGTTTCTGTCACGCCTTCGGTCTCTTCCAGAGGACGTCACCACCACATGTTTATCAGTACCCAATCAAACACCATGTTTACGCACAACTGCATATCAACCACATCCACACATTCACTCACTCACTCAAACGTATTTTGCAATCCTGAGCGTTCTTTCTCTACCTCTTGTTTTGATCTCTGGCTTTGACTCTTTCTGATTACCGATTTTGTCCCCTTCTCTGGTCTTGGTTGCTTGGTTTCGTTTTGATCTCCCAGTTTTGACTTTAGTTTCGTTCTCTCGACTATTCTCCTGTCTCTCCCTCATGTCTAGGTTGTCTGGTCAACTGCTCTCCTGGTTTCCACTCTTGCCTTTGTATTGTTTGTACGTGTTTTGCTGTTGTGTCTGATCGCCCTTCTCGTTAATAAGTCCCACTGCGTGTGTCGTGCCAAGTTCTTTGTTTCTGACAGTTTCTCGACTGCCTGGAACCCAAATGCTGCAGATGAGGCAATGAAGGGGTAACAGATACATTGCGCCACCTACTTAGGCAACTTAACTATGTCTTGAAATGCTGCCACCCATATTTGGAATTCTGACCTCAGACTAAGGAGTTTAGCATAGATCATCTCAAACCAGCATGGAACTAGTGAAAGACCGAAGTGCACTAGGTCGTTGTGTATTGACAGCAGAAACCCATGGCCTCTCTCAAACAGACAGGCTGGTTTTGTGGTGATTAGTTGTTTTTGGCTGTGAATGTCTGATTATCAGCTCTTAACTCAGAGTCAGAGTGAGTCAGGTTATGTTTGAGACACCAGGAGATGTTCCAGACCGAATATGTGCTTAAATGGATATTTAAATAGATATAAATCCTGGATTTGGATGGTGTTTTTGGAGCTGAGATGGATGAAATCTCTGTGCACAGTGAAGGTAGGAGCTGCTGGAGATCTTGATGTATGAATCATGTCACTGTTTTAAACCTCAAGACTATTCTTTCCACCAAAAGGGTGTCCTGAAAATGGGAAATCTCACTATGGAGACCAGTGTGGCATCTCGTAGGAGACCAGACCAGTAGGCATGCAGCTACACCATGGATGTGGTGAAGGGTTTTCAGTTTGGCTGGAGTGTATCTTTACTGGAGTGTTCTCGCCAGCCTGTTAACACTAACTATAGACTTTTTAAATCTTTCTGGCTTTGCAAGATTCACCAGTTTAGACTGACCACAAGGCTCAAGCAGTGTCCAGCTTTGCCCACTGAATGTGATTCAAACTGACAAGCTGCTAACAGAAACTCCTCTCACCGCTGATGACCGGATCACATCCAGAAAGCTAACACAGTTATCGGCTGGGATCGCTGAGGTGCATGGATCCCTCTGGACTCTGCAGGGCGTCGAACACTGAAAAGACGGATTTTATTGAGCTGCTTTAATTATTTAAGATGTAACGAGTGATTTAGAGCAGTTTGGTGTGAAGTTCTAGAGAAACTTCAGTTGGTAACATTCATGGTGGTGGTGATTGGAACCAGAATTCCTGTAAAAGTTACCTCACAGAAAGTTGGAAAATATGGACCTTGATGATGTCATCATATTATATCACATCAAACTACGTTGCTTTACAAACAAATTATTTAAATTACAGTCTCCTCAATCCTGTCCAAAGATTGGGTG
Source organism: Megaleporinus macrocephalus (assembly GCA_021613375.1). NCBI lineage: Eukaryota > Metazoa > Chordata > Actinopteri > Characiformes > Anostomidae > Megaleporinus > Megaleporinus macrocephalus. The sequence continues at coordinate 41,150,839 of CM038715.1, forward strand.
CAGCAGATCTTTACATTATCTCAGCATTATCTACGTTGTCTTCATTGTGATTGAAACCTAGAACAATAGCAAACAACTGACAGGAATTTTGGCCTCTACAGAAGAACAAATATTAAAATACTTCTATAATTCTGTGTTTACCTAGTCAGAGGAGGGTAAATATAAATATATGAACATAGAAATACAGCGAAATGTACTTTTTTGAAATCATATCAGCTGTTCCTACAGCCAACGCATCATAGGTGGCCATAGACTTACTTTGCATTGACACTGTTTGAGCGCGAAAGAAGCCATAAATGCAATCCTCAAGTTATATTCCATATATTCAGACTTTCATTCCATATTCTCAAGTTTCATTCCATATATTCAGACTTTCATTTCATATATTCAGACTTTTATTCCATATATTCAGACTTTCATTCTATATTCTCAAGTTTTATTCCATATATTCAGACTTTCATTCTATATTCTCAAGTTTCATTCCATATATTCAGACTTTTATTCTATATTCTCAAGTTTCATTCCATACATTCAGACTTTCATTCTATATTCTCAAGTTTTATTCCATATATTCAGACTTTTATTCCATATATTCAGACTTTCATTCTATATTCTCAAGTTTTATTCCATATATTCAGACTTTCATTCCATATTCTCAAGTTTCATTTCATATATTCAGACTTTCATTCTATATTCTCAAGTTTCATTCTATATTCTCAAATTTTATTCCATATATTCAGACTTTCATTCTATATTCTCAAGTTTTATTCCATATATTCAGACTGTCATTCTATATTCTCAAGTTTTATTCCATATATTCAGACTTTCATTCCATATTCTCAAGTTTCATTCCATATATTCAGACTTTCATTCCATATTCTCAAGTTTCATTCCATATATTCAGACTTTCATTCCATATTCTCAAGTTTCATTCCATATATTCAGACTTTCATTCCATATTCTCAAGTTTCATTTCATATTATCAAGTTTTATTCCATATATTCAGACTTTCATTCCATATTATCAAGTTTCATTTCATATATTCAGACTTTCATTTCATATTCTCAAGTTTTATTCCATATACTCAGACTTTCATTCCATATTCTCAAGTTTCATTTCATATATTCAGACTTTCATTCTATATTCTCAAGTTTCATTCCATATATTCAGACTTTTATTCTATATTCTCAAGTTTTATTCCATATATTTAGACTTTTATTCTATATTCTCAAGTTTTATTCCATATATTCAGACTTTCATTCCATATTCTCAAGTTTCATTTCATATATTCAGACTTTCATTTCATATTCTCAAGTTTTATTCCATATACTCAGACTTTCATTCCATATTCTCAAGTTTCATTTCATATATTCAGACTTTCATTTCAAGGTGTTAACCTTCCAATTTGTTTATTTGTTTATGTTATTTGCATCCCCATTAGCTCCTATAAGGATAGCAGCTATTCTTACTGGGGTCCATCAGATATAAAACACACATATACATTATACTTATACAACAAAAAAGAAAAGCAAAGAAGAAATACTCTATGTATATTCCAAATGTATACAAAAGAAGAATATATATTACTCATATACAACAAAAAAGAAAAGAAAAGAAAAGAAGAATATACTCTATGTATATTCCAAATGTATACAAAAGAAGAATATATATTACCCATATACAACAAAAAAGAAAAGAAGAAATACTCTATGTATATTCTAAATGTATACAAAAGAAGAATATATATTATACATATACAACAAAAAAGAAAATAAAAGAAGAATATACTCTATGTATATTCTGAATGTATACAAAAAAAAGAAATAAAAATAAATAAGTAAGAAAAAACAATTGGAATCACGTCCTACCTAAAGTCCATTTTTAATGAATAAATAAACTGAATTCCAAATAATCCAGGCCCAAATTTACACATCATCGCTGCCCAATTGATCTCCAAAATGGCCACTTTACAGGAGAGGCCAAAAACCTTCTGTACTTTCAATGTAAGTCAATGGAACCAGAAGTTTTTCCAAGTGATTTTGGAGCATTTCTATTGGTCCATTCATCATGTGTAGACATTGTAAACAGCAGCTGCTGTGTACAAACGAGCTAGAAAAATAAAAACCGACAAAAAATTACATATATTTTGCTGGACAGTGATGATATATATATATATATATATATATATATATATATATATATATATATATATATGTTAGGTTTCAAACCAGTGTTTGGGGTGAACTGGGGTGGTACCAACGTCCACTACTGCATATGATAAATGCATGGATTGGATGCTTGGATTTAGAATTTTTGGCTGCTGTTAAGTATAAACATGCTGGAGCGCTGAATTGCTCTTCCTATCAATCATAGATCATAAGTAAAGGATTATAATCGTTATTGCTCTTCGGTACCTGCAGAGAAATGCCGCCAGACTGTCTGAAACAAACTCATAGAAATTCTGGGACTGCAGTTCTGGCCAGACATGCTGTTATGCATCTTCTTTAGTCATCTTCTCAATCAGTCACAACCTTGGAGGTCCCTCAGAGCTACGGTACAGCTTCCCTGGAGACATTGTTTCATTATTAGATCCATATGTAGCAGTGTGTCTCTGTCCAAGGCCTGGGGGTCTCATGCATAGTCTTCCTGCTAAAGCATGAGTAGTTAATAAATCAATATCGTGAGCCAGATGTTTTGATCAGCACTTATAAAGCTTTCTCGAAGGATGATCGAACTGAACAATCATGTCAGTGGTGCAAGTATTCATAAGCCACCTCCATATTAGATTCTCCATTTCAGACCAGACGCTTCTGTCTGGCACACATTATGGGACCAGATGAGCTGCTGAGACTGCCGCTCTTCAGGGTGCCAATGCTCTTTCAGCTAGAGATCTCTGTCAGCTGATCTGGTGCTCATTCAGGGCCCGAGGCCTCATTAATAAAACAATCCATTCAAACATAAGCAGAAAATACATGACCAAAACTAACTGGGACATTTTCCTTCACGCAGATTAAAGCTACGCTTAGACTGTTAGAGAAACGGCACTCACACTGTTCTCAGACTACAGCCAGAAACATCCTCAGTGTAAACGCAAATGACAACATCTGGCAAATGCACAGCCCTTCCATACAAACTCAACATGTGTGTTGAGCCAAAGTTCTGCCAGGACAACTCTAATGCTTTGTCATTCATTTGTTCATTACTCCCATACCAAAAGCTAGCTGTCCTATTCCTCCGGCTCTACTTTCCTATCCCTCTGACTCTACTTGCCTATCCCTCCGGCTCTACTTTCCTATCCCTCTGACTCTACTTGCCTATCCCTCCGGCTCTACTTTCCTATCCCTCTGACTCTACTTGCCTATCCCTCCGGCTCTACTTTCCTATCCCTCTGACTCTACTTGCCTATCCCTCCGGCTCTACTTTCCTATCCCTCTGACTCTACTTGCCTATCCCTCCGGCTCTACTTTCCTATCCTTCTGGCTTTACTTATCTATCCCTCTGACTCTACTTATCTATCCCTCTGACTCTACTTATCTATCCCTCTGACTCTACTTATCTATCCCTCCGGCTCTACTTACCTATCCCTCCGGCTCTACTTTCCTATCCTTCTGGCTTTACTTATCTATCCCTCTGACTCTACTTATCTATCCCTCTGACTCTACTTATCTATCCCTCCGGCTCTACTTGCCTATCTCTTCCACTCTACTTGCCTATCCCTTTGGCTCTACTTGCCTATCCCTTCCACTCTATTTGCCTATCCCTTCCACTCTACTTGCCTATCCCTTTGGCTCTACTTGCCTATCCCTCTGACTCTACTTGCCTATCCCTCTGGCTCTACTTGCCTATCCCTCTGACTCTACTTGCCTATCCCTCTGACTCTACTTGCCTATCCCTCTGACTCTACTTGCCTATCCCTCTGACTCTACTTGCCTATTCCTCTGGCTCTACTTGCCTATCCCTCTGACTCTACTTGCCTATCCCTTCCACTCTACTATTCTATATTCTCAAGTTTCATTCCATATATTCAGACTTTCATTCAATATTCTCAAGTTTCATTTCATATATTCAGACTTTCATTCTATATTCTCAAGTTTCATTCCATATATTCAGACTTTCATTCTATATTCTCAAGTTTCATTCCATATATTCAGTCTTTCATTCTATATTCTCAAGTTTCATTTCATATATTCAGACTTTCATTCTATATTCTCAAGTTTTATTTCATTTATTCAGACTTTCATTCTATATTCTCAAGTTTCATTTCATATATTCAGACTTTCATTCCATATTCTCAAGTTTTATTCCATATATTCAGACTTTCATTCTATATTCTCAAGTTTTATTTCATTTATTCAGACTTTCATTCTATATTCTCAAGTTTCATTCCATATATTCAGACTTTCATTGTATATTCTCAAGTTTCATTCCATATATTCAGACTTTCATTTCAAGGTGTTAACCTTCCAATTTGTTTATTTGTTTATTTTATTTGGATCCCCATTAGCTCCTATAATAATAGCAGCTATTCTTTCTGGGGTCCATCAGACATAAAACACACATATACATTCTACTTATACATCAAAAAAGAAAAGAAAAGAAGAATATACTCTATGTATATTCCAAATGTATACAAACACTCACTCTACTTGCCTATCCCTTTGGCTCTACTTGCCTATCCCTCTGACTCTACTTGCCTATCCCTCTGGCTCTACTTGCCTATCCCTCTGACTCTACTTGCCTATCCCTCTGACTCTACTTGCCTATCCCTCTGACTCTACTTGCCTATCCCTCTGACTCTACTTGCCTATCCCTCTGGCTCTACTTGCCTATCCCTCTGACTCTACTTGCCTATCCCTCTGGCTCTACTTGCCTATCCCTCTGACTCTACTTGCCTATCCCTCTGACTCTACTTGCCTATCCCTCTGGCTCTACTTGCCTATCCCTCTGGCTCTACTTGCCTATCCCTCTGACTCTACTTGCCTATCCCTCTCACTCTATTTGCCTATGCCTCCGACTCTGCTTGACTATCCCTCGGGCTCTGCTTTCCCATTCCTCCGACTGTACTTGTCTAGAACTCTGGCTCTATTGGCCCAACACTCCGACTCTACTTACCCAGCCTTGCCTGTCCCTCCGGCTCTACTTGCCTATACCTCCTGCTCTATTTGACTATCCTTTACACTCTATTTGCCTATCTCTTCAGCTCCCTAGCCTACCCCTCTGGCTCTATTTGCTTATCCCTCCCTCTCTACTGGCCTATCCCTCGGGCTCTACTTGCCCATGCCTTTGGCTCTACTTGACCATTCCTCCGGCTCTATCTGCCTAGATCTCCGGCCTATCCCTCTAGCTCTTCTTACCTGTCCCTCAAGTTCTACTTGCCTATCGCTCCTGCTCTGCTTGTCTATCCCAGAAGAGGCAGAAGACTTGAACAGGGCCAATTTTCAAATAACTTTCAATTTTCAAATAACTGTATCCTTCACATGCTGTAATCACACCCAGGATTAAAATAATCTCCCTTCAAAGATCTACTGTTATTCCCACAGCCACAACAGTTAAACAGTTAGTGGAATGATATTGGAGATATATGTAGACAAACCAGTTTTTGTGTGCAACTTCTCTTCTGCTCGTGTGCTTCAGTGGCTAAGAGAGCACACTGGCGGAACAAGGCAGATTGATCTGTCTTAAAACCTACTCAGTAGCCCAAGTAGGCACTGACTATGTAGGCAGCTGTGTAAGTAGCAGCATTTTCTCTTCATCTCTCCTCAGAAAACAGATTATTGAGACATTTAAGTTAAAGAGAGACTGTGTCACAGCTTGTTCCCGCCCACTGATAGCTTGTTCACGTTTACTGACCTCAGCTGCAGCATCTCTTTAGTGTTCCAACACTCGCTAGGTGAGTGTGGTCATCAGGACAGCTCTTCTGGAAGAGGGAAGGTATGTAGAAACCCACTACTGACTGAAGGCTTGTGGGAGGCCTGGCCAGTAAGGTAATTATGTTATCTGTGCTGGGCTGGTTGGCTCTTCATTGGGGTAGTAGTGCAGTGTTGGTACCGGCTTACTGAAAGACTTGTGTGGCTTTGGGAGGCCAGCCTGCTGTCCAGGCCATTTGGTAGTGCTGAGCGGTGGGCTTAGACCCACCTCCTTCAACCACATTAAAAGTACTCAAAGCAGTTTATGGCAAGTGTGTGATGGTTTAGCACAATGCTTATTGGTGTACTTCAGTTGCTTGTAACTCAAATGCACAACATCAGACACCAAACACAACTGTGTACGTTTGTTTTATGATGATCTGTTCCTTTAAAGACCCCGTGCCCTGACATTTCCTGATATATCTTGTTTTTGTGCATAGCACATAAGATGGAGGAACCACGGTTTAAATATCAGACGAACCTTCGGGGAAGATTTTTTCACACGTGGTGACTAGTGGCGCATGAGGTGGCTGCACAGTTCTTTCACTTTCTGTGTGTTTGAGCTGACATTATAAACGAGACCACTGCTGCTCTCTTTCTGAGTGCCTGTAAGGGCATGTGTGGCGTGTGGAGAGGCATAGCAGGCACCTCTCTGCACCATGTTCGTATCGCTGGAGTGTCACCGAGGGCAGAAAGTCTGAGCTTTTACCCCCAAAAGGGTGTATGTTCCTGCCAGCTAATGGAGAACCATAAAGAATTACTGTTAGAATGCATTAGATCAGGGGCTCTCGACCTTTTCCACCCCAAAGCCCACCTGCTTATATCTATATAGCGTAGTGGCCCACAGGAACACTAACATCAAGTGTTTACAATGGAGATCTTTCTTTTCTTAAATGCTGATGTCCATATATCTTCAATCATACAAACCAAAAATTGCAGAGATGGTAAAAAGGGGACACTGCCCCCTAGAATGTATATGTGGGGGTTTCACTGCACGGGCGGGTTAAATGCAGAGGTTAAATTTCGCTGTGTGCAAACACAAGTGACAGAATGGGTCTGTCTCAAAACCTAGTGAGCTGCCTAAGTAGTGCACTGACTAGATAGGCAGCGTTCTACATGACGGGTCTGTCTCAAAATCTAGTGAGGGTCTACATACAGGGGTTGGACAATGAAACGGAAACACCTGGTTTTAGACCACAATAATTTATTTGTATGGTGTAGGGCCTCCTTTTGCGGTCAATACAGCGTCAGTTCGTCTTGGGAATGACATATACAAGTCCTGCACAGCGGGCAGAGAGATTTTAAGCCATTCTTCTTGCAGGACAGTGGTCAGGTCACTATGTGTTGCTGGTGGAGGAAAACGTTTCCTGACTCGCTCCTCCAAAACACCCCAAAGTGGCTCAATAATATTTAGATCTGGTGACTGTGCAGGCCATGGGAGATGTTCAACTTTACTTTCATGTTCATCAAACCAATCTTTCTCCAGTCTTGCTGTGTGTATTGGTGCATTGTTATCCTGATACACGGCACCGCCTTCAGGATCCAATGAGCCATTGGATGCACATGGTCCTCCAGAATGGTTCGGTAGTCCTTGGCAGTGACGCGCCCATCTAGCACAAGTATTGGGCCAAAACTAAACCATCACTGAACCACCCCCATGCTTCACTCTGGGTGGTACGCTTCTTTGGGGCTTCTCCACACCGTAACTCTCCCGGAGTAAACGAGTTGTTCACCATTTTGCAGTTTTATACTTGAGCCATTAGCATTTATGCAGCCTACTTAGACACTCACTAGGTTTTGAGACCCAGACCCGACAATTCTAATTCTAAACTTACTTGGTTCACCTCATTTGTGACTTGTACTCCTGGCGTCTAATAAAGAAAGAAGACTAGTCCGGCATGTGATGTTCCTTTATTGAGTGCTCGGTTCCAGAGTGCAGTATCAGTTGATACTCAGAGACACAGTTAAATACCCCACTATACAGTCTAACACATGCACTAACCATCGTCTACTGGGCAGATTGAGCTGTCATAAAGCTTACCAGCCATAGACCCATACAACACCATCCCCCAAAAGCACAACTCTGGATCTTTGTTGAGGACACTGTGTCTTTCAGACAGTTTGGCAAGACTTCATGGTCCAGTCTGCCAAAGTCACTGTAGGGACACTGTAACTGACGGATGGAGCGAGTGTGCGAATGACATTTGAAGGAGATCATATGAAGATGTTTATGAGAGCACGCACCCACGCAGGTTTACTGGTAGAATCCCCCCGTTTCCTGGAATGATGCATTATGCATAGCGCTGCAGAAAACGCCTGTAAAATGTAAATGCGCTTCGAGGAACACAGCTTGATGATGAGCATGGTATGGGACCTGATTCCATCAGGACCAAGAAAATGAAACTACTCCAGATAGTAGCACCAACACTACAGTTTTAACATCTCTAGACTAGTTTTGTGCTGTATGCCTGTTACGTTAACCGGTTTTTGTTTTAGGGAACGGCGTTGGTTCATAAAATGTCCATCCAGCTGTTGTCTAGCACAGTGTGGTCAGTTCCCTGCTCTCAACTCATCAGTTAATGACCAAGTTTAGCAGAGCAGAAGAAAACACTGCATTAGCAGCGATGATAAAAAGGAGAAAACAGTAGAAATGGAAGAGGTGGATGCTGACGGTTAGGGTGATGGAGCTGCTGTTCATCATGTTCTCACTGAAAATGCTCCACTGTGTCATCTAACGAAAGGGACTCAGAGACAGAGGTGAGATCCATATGCAGGTTGTTTATTTACTAAACAGAGTAAAAGCAAAGAGCGAAGTCAGGGGCGAGGCCAGGTAGAAGGGAGCGCCAGAGAGGGGAATCCAGGGGAGCAGAGAGAATGTAGCAAGGGGGTGATTACCAGTGGTCAGGCTTAGCTTGGCCTGGCCTGACCTGACCTGACCGCTCAGCGAGCAGACACTGGTGGACTGGCAGTACTTCAAACTGAGGGGACGGAGTGCGAGGCCTAAGAGTAGTGACAGGTAGATGGGAGAGCCAGACAGGGGAATCCAGGGAAGTAGACAGAGCCGAGAAGAGAGAACGTAGCGAGAGGATCGTTACCATTGGCTTTGCTTGGTTAGGCTAGGCTAGGCTAGGCACCCTTGGCTTGGCTTGGTTAGGTTAGGCTTGGCCTGGCTTGGCCTGGCTTGGCCTGGTGAGGGTGATAAGGGTCAGGTGCTAGGCTGATCAGTACTCAGAGGGACCTCTGGAGGCGAAGATTGCTTACAGGTCACTGTTTGGTCTCCGGGTTTTTTTTTAAGGTTTTTCTGATTCGTTTGAAGGAGCTGAACCTCTCTGACTCCGCCCCCTGTGCTTCCTCACAATCAGCACTAATAATAAACCTGATATCTGCTCTTTTATCAGTTTATCAGTTTGAGTTTAACCACTTGGGTCGCTGATGCTCGGCCAGCAACACGCCAATGTTTTTGATGCTCTCAACTCATCAGTTAATGACCGTGTTTAGCAGAGCAAAAAAAAAAAACATTAAAATGTGCTGGACTCGAGCCCCCCGGGACCTCCGTTAATGACCTCGTTTAGTCAGTCCTGTTGGCTGACACTTCCTAAAGCCTGACATCCCTCTCTGTCTGTATCTGCAGCTAGATGACGGTGCAGAAAGGCAAGAGGATGACCATCTCCATCCAGGAGCACATGGCCATCAACGTCTGTCCGGGCCCCATTCGGCCAATCAGACAAATCTCCGCCTACTTTCCCCGCCTCTCCCCGACGTCCTCCTTTTCTGATTCGCCGTCTCCCAACCAGCTGGGGTTTCCTCCAGCAACGTCCCCGGCTGGAGGAGGGGCAGCCGGGGGAGGGGGGCTGCTGTCTCCGCTTTCTCCAGGAGCAACAGGAGGCGGAGGGACGCTGTCCGTCATGAGTAGCATGGACACATCCGTGGACATCGACAGCTGCGACAGCGACGACAACAGTGAGTGTTGAGTCCAGGTTTCTAGCGCTCCCTCAGCCGTAGTCCCGCAGGGCTTGTCTCACAGAACCAGCTCTAAATCTGACTGGTGCTGTTAAGCTGGAGGACGTGGGTCTCAGAGCACATATCATTCATAGAGAAAGAAAACAGTTTCATTAAACCCTAACTCCTACACTTACACTAAACCCTAACCTCTACATTTACACTAAACCCTAACTCCTACACTTACACTAAACCCTAACTCCTACATTTACACTAAACACTAACTCCTACATTTACACTAAACCCTAACTCCTACATCTACACTAAACCCTAACCCCTACATTTACACTAAACCCTAACTCCTACATTTACACTAAACCCTAACTCCTACATTTACACTAAACACTAACTCCTACATTTACACTAAACACTAACCCCTACATTTACACTAAACACTAACCCCTACATTTACACTAAACACTAACTCCTACATTTACACTAAACACTAACTCCTACATTTACACTAAACCCTAACTCCTACATTTACACTAAACACTAACCCCTACATTTACACTAAACCCTAACTCCTACATCTACACTAAACACTAACTCCTACATTTACACTAAACACTAACCCCTACATTTACACTAAACCCTAACTCCTACATTTACACTAAACCCTAACTCCTACATTTACACTAAACCCTAACTCCTACATTTACACTAAACCCTAACCTCTACATTTACACTAAACCCTAACTCCTACATTTACACTAAACACTAACACCTACATTTACATTAAACCCTAACTCCTACATTTACACCAAACCCTAACTCCTACATTTACACTAAACCCTAACTCCTACATTTACACCAAACCCTAACTCCTACATTTACACTAAACACTAACACCTACATTTACATTAAACTCTAACTCCTACATTTACACCAAACCCTAACTCCTACATTTACACTAAACCCTAACCCCTACATTTACACTAAACACTAACTCCTACATTTACACTAAACACTAACTCCTACATTTACACTAAACCCTAACTCCTACATTTACACTAAACACTAACTCCTACATTTACACTAAACCCTAACTCCTACATTTACACTAAACCCTAACTCCTACATTTACACTAAACACTAACCCCTACATTTACACTAAACCCAAACTCCTACATTTACACTAAACACTAACTCCTACATTTACACTAAACACTAACTCCTACATTTACCCTAAACCCTAACCCCTACATTTACACTACACCCTAACTCCTACATTTACACTAAACCCTAACCTCTACATTTACACCAAACCCTAACTCCTACATTTACACTAAACCATAACCCCTACATGTACACTAAACCCAAACTCCTACATTTACACTAAACACTAACTCCTACATTTACACTAAACACTAACTCCTACATTTACCCTAAACCCTAACCCCTACATTTACACTACACCCTAACTCCTACATTTACACTAAACCCTAACTACTACATTTACACTAAACACTAACTCCTACATTTACACTAAACACTAACTCCTATATTTACTCTAAACCCTAACTCCTACATTTACACTAAACCCTAACTCCTACATTTACACTAAACCCTAACTCCTACATTTACACTAAACACTAACTCCTACATTTACACTAAACCCTAACTCCTACATTTACACTAAACACTAACCCCTACATTTACACTAAACCCAAACTCCTACATTTACACTAAACCCTAACTCCTACATTTACACTAAACACTAACTCCTACATTTACACTAAACCCTAACCCCTACATTTACACTAAACCCTAACTCCTACATTTACACTAAACTCTAACCCCTACATTTACACTAAACCCTAACATCTACATTTACACTAAACACTAACCCCTACATTTACACTAAACACTAACCCCTACATTTACACTAAACACTAACTCCTACATTTACACTAAACACTAACCCCTACATTTACACTAAACACTAACTCCTACATTTACACTAAACCCTAACCTCTACATTTACACTAAACACTAACTCCTACATTTACACTAAACACTAACCCCTACATTTACACTAAACCCTAACATCTACATTTACACTAAACACTAACCCCTACATTTACACTAAACACTAACCCCTACATTTACACTAAACCCTAACATCTACATTTACACTAAACACTAAACTCTACATTTACACTAAACACTAACTCCTACATTTACACTAAAGCCTAACCCCTACATTTACACTAAACCCTAACCCCTATATTTAAACTAAACCCTAACCCCTACATTTACACTAAACACTAACTCCTACATTTACACTAAACCCTGACTACTACATTTACACTAAAACCTAACTTCTACATTTACTATAAACACTAACCCCTACATTTTACACTAAACCCTAACTCCTACATTTACACTAAACATTAACCCCTACATTTACACTAAACCCTAACTCCTACATTTACACTAAACCCTAACCCTACATTTACACTAAACACTAACCTCTACATTTACACTAAAACTAACTCCTACATTACACTAAACCCTAACTCCTACATTTACACTAAACCCTAACTCCTACATTTACACTAAACACTAACTCCTACATTTACACTAAACACTAACTCTACATTACACTAAACACTAACCCCTACATTTACACTAAACACTAACTCCTTACATTTACACTAAACACTATCCCCTACATTTACACTAAACACTAACTCCTACATTTATACTAAACCCTAACTCCTACATTTACACTAAACACTAACCCCTACATTTACACTAAACACTAACCCTTACATTTACACTAAACACTAACTCCTACATTTACACTAAACACTATCCCCTACATTTACACTAAACTAACCCCTACATTTACACTAAACCCTAACTCTACATTTACACTAAACACTAACCCCTACATTTACACTAAACACTAACCTACATTTACACTAAACCTAACTCCTACATTTTACTAAACCCTAACTCCTACATTTACACTAAACCCTAACTCCTACATTTACACTAAACTAACTCCTACATTTACACTAAACACTCCTACATTTACACTAAACCCTAACTCCTACATTTACACTAAACCCTAACTCCTACATTTACACTAAACACCAACTCCTACATTTACACTAAACACTAACTCCTACATTTACACTAAACCCTAACCCCTACATTTACACTACACCCTAACTCCTACATTTACACTAAACCCTAACCTCTACATTTACACTAAACCCTAACTCCTACATTTACACTAAACCTACTCCTACATTTACACCAAACCCTAACTCCTACATTTACACTAAACCATAACCCCTACATGTACACTAAACCCTAACTCCTACATTTACACTAAACCCTAACTCCTACATTTACACTAAACACTAACTCCTATATTTACACTAAACCCTAACTCCTACATTTACACTAAACACTAAATCCTACATTTACACTAAACCCTAACTCCTACATTTACACTAAACACTAACTCCTACATTTACACTAAACACTAACTCCTACATTTACACTAAACACTAACCCCTAAATTTACACTAAACCCTAACTTCTACATTTACACTAAACACTAACCCTAAACCTACATTTACACCAAACCCTAAACCTGCATTTACACTAAACACTAACTCCTACATTTACATTAAACCCTAACTCCTACATTTACAGTAAACACTAACCTCTACATTTACACTAAACACTAACTCCTATATTTACACTAAACACTAACCCTACATTACACTAAACCCTAACTCCTACATTTACACTAAACCTAACTCCTACATTTACATTAAACACTAACTTCTACATTTACACTAAACCCTAACTCCTACATTTACACTAAACACTAACTCCTACATTTACACTAAACACTAACTCCTACATTTACACTAAACACTAACCCTACATTTACACTAAACACTAACCCTACATTTACACTAAACCACTAACCCTACATTTACACTAAACACTAACTCCTACATTTACACTAAACCCTAACTCCTACATTTACACTAAACTAACCCTACATTACACTAAACACTAACCCATTTACACTAAACACTAACTCTACATTTACACTAAACACTACCCCTACATTTACACTAAACACTAACCCTACATTTACACTAACACCTAACTCTACATTTACACTAAACACTAACCCTACATTTACACTAAACACTAACCCTACATTTACACTAAACACTAACTCCTACATTTACACTAAACACTAACCCCTACATTTACACTAAACACTAACCTCTACATTTACACCAAACACTAACTTCTACATTTACACTAAACACTATCCCCTACATTTACACTAAACACTAACCCCTACATTTACACTAAACACTAACCCCTACATTTACACCAAACCCTAAACCCTGATTGTACTGTGACAGTGGGTTTACGTGCCATAATGTAATTATTGCCCAAGTTGCTAATTTACCACAATCAATCTTTAACTATGGGTAATCCTAATCTTCAGGAGATCTTTCTCTCACAGGTACATTAGCAAGATCCCCTGAAAACAATGTTGTCCCACAATCTGACACAACTAATCAGCTGATTAATAAAACTCAGAGAGGGAAGGCAAGGGGACTAAAAGAACTAAAGCTTACGTAAGATTTTCTGTTACAGATTAGTGACTGCTCTGATTCTCTGTTCCAGCTTCTTTAGGCACACTGGAGTTCGACCTGCTCTATGAGTCAGCAACAAGTTCCCTACATTGCACCGTTCTCAGAGCAAAGGTAATCCCACAGCTTCTGATTCTTACTGCTGTCTGTTTACAGGAACCTAATGACCTGTGAATGTTCACAACACCGTTGTCAATCATTCATCCAAGATTGCTAGTGTGTTGGGGTGACTTTCAGATGAAGCCTGGGCTTAACTGAACCTTCAGTAAGAATCCTTCACTGGAACTGAATGTATTTTCCATTTCAATCTGTTGTCCACCAAGATACATAGACCATCTGGTTCTATAGTCAGTTGTGTGTGTAGTATATCTGAATCTATATACACTGGATGTATAATCTAAGTGGATATCTATGTATTTTCTGTTCCTATATTCATCATGGTTCTATAGTCCATCTGGTTCTATAGTCATTCTGGGTCTATAGCCATATAGTCTATAGTCTGTCTATAGTTTCCCTGAATGTGTAGTCTTCTTTCTGGGCTTATAGTCCACTTGAAAGGATAGGTGCTTTGGGTCTATAGTACAAATGACTCTATGGTCAAGCTGGATCATAGATAACCCACCTGGATTGACTGGATCCTGAATTTATTTACTTCTCTATTAACAATAATATTATTAATATTACTGTATAGTCAATATAGGCATGTAGTCCATTTAATTCTATTGTCAATATTGGTCAATAGTTAATCTGGTTCTAGAGTCAGTCTGGATCGGAAGTCCCTGTGGGTCTTTTAGACCATTGGTCTGAAAGCACAGTCAATCTATGTCTGTAATCAAGTTTGAACAGTACACGTGTATACTAAAGCAATGTCTTTAGTTCACCTGAATGTACTGTCAATGTTGGTCTTTAGTTGAATTGTTTCTATAGCAATAAGAATCACTAATCCATTTAGTTCTACAGTCAATCTGGGTCTATAGTCTATCTGATTCTAAAGTTGACCCAGGCCTTTAGTTTAACTGTTTCTATAATCATTCTATGTCTACAGTCCAGTTGGTCTTTAGGCCATATGGTTCTATTGTGAGGTTTAGTCTATAGTCCATCTGAGTCTATATTTTGTCTATGTCTGTTGTACACTTGGATGTGTAGGAAATTTGTGTCCATAGTCCATCTGCATATATGTAAATATATGTATAGTATAAAAGGAAAAGTAATGTAAGGGCGTAAAAACCCTTAAAGGCCTAAAGCTTAGGGGTCTAGCTGCACTAGCCCACCTTCCCAAAAACCCCATTCTTCTAAAAGCCATAATGACTATAATGTTATATTAAAATGTTAATGTTGATAAATTTGGGATGCGCTAGGCTTCCTGTTTCAGCCGCATATACGCCCATTGAACATGAATGTAGTTTAGTACAATGTAAATGTTTTAAAGAAGCATATCTGTGTACTAGTTTGGCGGGTCTGAAACAGGAGTAACGAGGCTATGTTTAAAAGGAGTAAGGAGTAGAAAGTACTGATAATGGAGTGTAAATGTAAGGAGTAGAAAGTACTGATAATGGAGTGTAAATGTAAGGAGTAGAAAGTACTGATAATGGAGTGTAAATGTAAGGAGTAGAAAGTACTGATAATAGTGTAAATGTAAGGAGTAGAAAGTACTGATAATGGAGTGTAAATGTAAGGAGTAGAAAGTATACATAATGGAGTGTAAATGTAAGGAGTAGAAAGTACTGATAATGGAGTGTAAATGTAAGGAGTAGAAAGTACTGATAATGGAGTGTAAATGTAAGGAGTAGAAAGTACTGATAATGGAGTGTAAATGTGAGGAGTAGAAAGTACTGATAATGGAGTGTAAATGTAAGGAGTAGAAAGTACTGATAATGGAGTGTAAATGTAAGGAGTAGAAAGTACTGATAATGGAGTGTAAATGTAAGGAGTAGAAAGTACTGATAATGGAGTGTAAATGTAAGGAGTAGAAAGTACTGATAATGGAGTGTAAATGTAAGGAGTAGAAAGTACTGATAATGGAGTGTAAATGTAAGGAGTAGAAAGTACTGATAATGGAGTGTAAATGTAAGGAGTAGAAAGTACTGATAATGGAGTGTAAATGTAAGGAGTAGAAAGTACTGATAATGGAGTGTAAATGTAAGGAGTAGAAAGTACTGATAATGGAGTGTAAATGTAAGGAGTAGAAAGTACTGATAATGGAGTGTAAATGTAAGGAGTAGAAAGTACTGATAATGGAGTGTAAATGTAAGGAGTAGAAAGTACTGATAATGGAGTGTAAATGTAAGGAGTAGAAAGTACTGATAATGGAGTGTAAATGTAAGGAGGAGAAAGTACTAATAATGGAGTGTAAATGTAAGGAGGAGAAAGTACTAATAATGGAGTGTAAATGTAAGGAGTAGAAAGTACTGATAATGGAGTGTAAATGTAAGGAGTAGAAGTAAAAAGTCAGCTGAAAAATAATTACTCCAGTAAAGTTAGTTTTGTGAACTAATTGTCTTCAGTTCATCCTGTTCTATATTCACTCTAGGTCTATAGCTCACTTGTAGTCAAACTGGACCTATAGTACATGTAGCTCTACAGTCAATCTGGGCCATTAGTTTACCTGTTCCTATAATCTATAGTCCATCTAGTTCTATAGTCAGTCTGGGTTTACAGTATAATAGGAACTGTAGTCACTGTGGGTCCATTAATCTGGATCTGTAGTCTTTCTGGAAGTCCAGAATTTGGCCTTTATAGTTTTTTGTCATGGCAGCTTTCTTTCAGCTGGACAACTTTCCTCAGTTTAGTGTCTATTTGTTTGTCTAAAACAGTGAATCCGAGCCATTAAATTCAAATTGACAGCGTGAGGTCTAGAGTCCTCATTTTATTGTGTCTGCCAGACAAGAGAACCTCTAAGCGGCGCCTCATTTCATCAGGACGGGATGAGAATTTAAACGAGACAACCTGCCATCATTAAAATACATTACAGAGGACACTTACAGTACTCAGGGACTTAATGTGATCTGCGAACATTATGTTGTTTTGCAGCTGTGTCTGAGCTGCAGCTTTATAGCTGTGTTGAATGCGGTCTCATGTGACACTAAGGAAGTTAATAATTACTCTCTATTCGCCGTCAGTGTCAGCAATGAATATTACAGTCGATGAGCTGGCTCGTATTGGAAAGTGTCCCCCTTCGTGAGGCTCTGCCACCGCTGTCTTCCAATCATTCTCCTTTGCAGATGGCCGATTGATTCCAGACCCCAGAGGCCGGCCTCCCCTCAGGTGCTTTGTTGGCAGTCTGTGGCTGCGGAATCTCTCAGCATCATTCGGAAAATCCACTAATCACAATGCTTGTTTTTGACTGCTGTTAATTTCAGGATAATAGAGGAGATGCCTCAACTCTGAAATAACACCAAGGGAATTATGCAGTAACCAAATTGTGTTGATCCAATCAAGAGATCCAATCAATGAGATGGAGCTTATATATATATATATATATATATATATATATATATATATATATATATATATATAGTATATATATATACTATAATATATATATATATATATATATATATATATAGTAACTCACCATTTAAAGTTTTGGGATCACAGTGAAATGTTCTTGTTTTAATGAGTGGAGTATCTTCTTCCTTAACACAACAATGGACTGACGGGTCTCTAAAGAAAGTTGTTTCTTTCTGGTCATTGTGAGTCGGTCAGCAAGCCATCAACTGCTGATCTTCAGATACTAAACTATCCTAGAATGTTGTTCTCCCTTTTATACTCACTTATTAGTAGAATGTTTTTCAGCTGTGCATCACTATTGAGCAACCAATTAGACCAAGAACATCCTTAACTTGGATTGGCGGTCGTACCAGGAGATTTAGACAGAGGACTGAGAATTGCTGATAATAGGACTATATGTAAAATAAGCCTCTATACAAAAATCAAAAATAGACTTTAATACAAACATTTTTATTCTTTAAATTCATCTGATACACTTACATTAATTGTGGACAGTATGGACAGTATTGTTTGTGAATTGCATGATCCCAAACTTTTACGTGGTAGTGTATATATATATATATATATATATATATATATATATATATATATATATATATATATACACACTACCGCTCAAAAGTTTAGGCCCAGAAATATTTGCAGTTAGACCAAGAAATATTTGGACAGTGAAACAATCTTCATGATTTGGCTCTCCATGCCACCATATTGGATTTAAAATAAAACAACTAGGATGCAATTAAAGAGGTTGAACAAAAATATCCTATGAAATGTTTAGAAACTGCAACAGTTTTTCTACAAAGCCCCCTCATTTCCGAGGTTCAGAAGTAATTGGCTAAATTAACATTACTGTAAATAAAATGTTCATTTTTAATACTTTGTTGAAAATCCTTTGCAGGCAATGATTGTTTTTGGCTCAAACTGTAAAGACTGAACAGTAGCATGTTTAGTAGCTAGCTGTGCTCAAGCGTTTACTGCAACCATTTGACGTCACTACCTGCTGATCACGTCAGTAGATACAACAATGGAGACCTACGTGCAGAAAGTCTACAGAAAATCTATACTATTAGTGATTTTTACAGTGTCTTAATAATTTAGAGTCATTACACCATATTAAGGCTTACACGTGTTACCAGCTGGGGTTCCTTTTAAGATGTGTGTGTCTTGCTTTTATACCACGTTTTACACAATGTTGACCTTCTCAGAGGGTTCTAATGATCCAAACTAACAGAGCTGTTCCAAAAGGGTATACTTTAATTGGAGTGAAATTAGAAAACACGTCCAATCAGATCTGTTCAGTACTGTATTTCCTTCCGATTAAAGAGTACACGTCTATAAATTCTCTGTGTCTCCAAGACTATTTCAGCACATGCTCACACTTGCACGCTTCCCTGAACCCTGTAATCCCGAGTCTTGTTTTTTTATTGATTAAGTGATATGCTGATTGGTGAACGCTCTGATTCACCATTGATTTTTGTGTTTGAAAGTCTTTTAAGGTGCACATAAACACATCAAGGATAAGTAACTGCAAACATTAATAATCAAACTGCCGCAGCCAGGCGACCAGGGTCCTTTCTCTGTGGTATAGCAGCACGTGGACTATAGACCTATCTGGCTCTATAGTCACCTGGCTGTAGACTCCTTCTATAGAACCAAGCAAACTAGAATCACAAATTAATTATGGGTTCGGTCTCAAAACCTACTGAGTGTGTAGGAATTATGCAGTGACCAAAAAATGTTGATCCAATCAAAGCAATTATATATTTTCGCCCCCTTTGCCATGATGGAGCTTCGCACACTCTTGGCATTCTCCTGAGCAGCTTCATGAGGAGCCACCTGGGATGTTCTTCCAGTTCATGTGCTCAAACCTGGCTTGAAATAACATTTACATTCAAAATGTTTGTTTTGGAAATGAATTCACATGTGGGTGTCATCATTATTTCCACATATCTCCATATATTTGGTGCAGAAACTAATTGCAAGCATGTATACATATATGCATAGATCAAGACGTGTTTACGTTTGTAGTCTGGGACAATAACCTGGGTTATATCTTAGTTATTGTATATATGTACTGTACTATAATCACTCTAGGTCTATAGCTCACTTGTAGTCAATCTGGATCTGTAGTACATGTAGCTCTATAGACAATCAGGGTCAATCTGGGTCTATAGTTCATCTAGTTCAGACAGTCTGGGTCTGTAGTCCATTAATCTGGGCCTGGAAGTTCAGAATTTGGCCTTTATAGTTTTTGTCATGGTGTCTGTTTGTTTGTTGCACATCCTTCCAAACTTTCTTTCAAGGCCAGATTTGATATGATTTACAACGTCTGCAAACCGCCACTGCCAAAGAACCTACTTTGTATTCCAACCATAAACCCTCAACCAACAGTATTGTGACAGTATATATAAGATTATACCATAATATTTTATCAACACTATCAGCCAAAAGTTTGGGCACGCCTACCCAGGTCTTTCTTATTAGTACTAGATTAATAGTAATAATATTAGTGAATGATCAGAACTATAGAATAAGAAGTATGGAAATATTCCTGGAGCAGAATAAAACATCTGGTTGTGTTTAAAGAATGTTTAGAGGGTCTTTTAGAAATGAGCTCATGATGCAGGTTTACATACTTTGAACATTCTGATTCACATTTTTACATTTAAATACAGGCAAATGTTTGTTTTAGTTAAAAAGTTTTTTAGTTTGTAGTTGGGGACAATAACCTGGGTTATATCTTAGATATCATACATCACTCTAGGTCTGTAGCTCACTTGTAGTCGATCTGAATCTATAGTAGCTCTACCGTCAATCTGGGCCATATTTAATGTTTCGAGTTTAAAATTTTGTTGCACACTGATGTCAGCATACTCTTGTTCCATGTTGCATCGTGTTGTTCCTGGAGGAACGTCATTTCACTCCACTGTGTATTTGTATGTAGACAGAATAACAATAAAAGCCTCTTGACTTGACTTGAGATGCTGCAGCTGAGGTCAGTAAACACTGGTCTCATGCAGTGGGCGGGACAAGCCGTCTCTCACTAACTAGAGCGTCTCAGTAATCTGTTTTATGAGGAGAGAACGCTGATACTTACACAGCTAGCCTACGTAGTCAGTGTCTACTAAGGGAGCTCATTAGGGTTTGAGACAGACCCACTGTGTGATAAGTCACAATAGAGTTTTCTGAGCTCGAGGCTCAGAGGGGGCTTCTCAGTGGTGCTGCTATCACTCCAATTTCAGGACATTTTTAAACAGGTGGCACTGCTGGTGCAGTGTGTCTGCTCGGATACAGTACAGTTATATATATATATAGTTAGTTATATAACTAGTTATATATATATATATATATATATATATAATATATATATATATATATATATATATATATATATATATATATATAGTTAGTTATATAACTAGTTATATATATATATATATATATATATATATATATATATATATATATATATATATATATATATATATATATGTATGTGTTCCTTGAAAATGTCTGTATTAACACTGGCCACCCATACAGACACGTCCACTCACGATGGCCTGGTTACATTCTCTCTCTCTTTCTCTCTCTCTCTCTCTCTCTCTCTCTCTCTCTCTCTCCCTCTTTCACACAGGGTCTGAAGCCCATGGACTTCAACGGTTTGGCTGACCCTTACGTGAAGCTACACCTGCTCCCTGGAGCGTGCAAGGTCTGCTCTAATTCCTCTCTGCACGCTCTTCATCCTGGCCCACCGGGCTAACGACCATGACATTCTGATACTGTTATTTACATTCACGAGTCACACACTCACCTCAGGATAGAGAGAGAGAGAGAGAGAGAGAGAGAGAGAGAGGGAGAGAGGAAGAGAGAGAGAGACATGTTTCTGCTCTAACGGTTAAATACATGCATGGTTCCCCTCCAGGAGCTGTGCCGTCTTATCTTTCTCCTATTCTCACAGAGGAAAAGCATGACGGGGTCTTGCCAGTGGTTTTTCCTGCAAAGTGTTTGAAGGCAAAGCTCTGAGTTTGACCACTGCGGGAGTTTGAGTTGTGCTGGACATGCGTACCACAAACTCAGTCAGGCAAGAAAGATTAGCTGCTGTTGAGGCAGCAGATATAAGAAGCACTAATAAAACTAATAAAAACATACTAAAGTGTTGAGCTACAACTGGTGTTGGTGGTTGCTGGACTTCGATACTGAGGAGCTCCACAACGTCTGTGGTTTGTTTTTCTTTTACTGTCCTGTGGATCAACCAGTAAAAACACTCAACTCCGCTGCCTTAACTAATCTCATTACACTCAACTATCCAATCTTGTTGCCCTCAATGATCTAACTTCATTACCCTCAGCTATCTAATCTCATTACCATCAACTGACTCATCTCGTTACCCTGAATTTACTAATCTTGTTACCCTCAACTATCTAATTTCGATACATTTGACTAACTAGTCTCTTTACCCCTTAACTAATCTCGTTACCATCAACTATCTAATCTCATTACCCTCAACTATCTAATCTCGTTACCATCAAATATCTAATCTCGTTACTATCAACTATCTAATTTTGTTACACTTGACTAACTAGTCTCCTTACTCCTTAACTAATCTCGTTACCATCAACTATCTAATCTCATTACCCTCAACTATCTAATCTCGTTACCATCAAATATCTAATCTTGTTACCATCAACTATCTAATCTCATTACCCTCAACTATCTAATCTCGTTACCATCAACTATCTAATCTTGTTACCCTCAACTATCTAATCTCGTTACCCTCAACTATCTAATCTCGTTACCATCAACTATCTAATCTTGTTACCCTCAACTATCTAATTTCGATACACTTGACTAACTAGTCTCCTTACATCTTAATTAATCTTGTTACCATCAACTATCTAATCTCGTTACCCTCAACTATCTAATCTCGTTACCATCAACTAACTCATCTTGTTACCCTCAACTAACTCATCTTGTTACCCTCAACTATCTAATTTCGATACACTTGACTAACTAGTCTCCTTACATCTTGATTAATCTTGTTACCAACTATCTAATCTTGTTACCATCAACTATCTAATCTCGTTACCCTCAACTATCTAATCTCGTTACCATCAACTATCTAATCTCGTTACCCTCAACTATCTAATCTCGTTACCATCAACTATCTAATCTTGTTACCCTCAACTATCTAATTTCGATACACTTGACTAACTAGTCTCCTTACATCTTAATTAATCTTGTTACCCTCAACTATCTAATCTCGTTACCCTCAACTATCTAATCTCGTTACCATCAACTATTTAATTTTGTTACCCTCAACTAACTAATCTTGTTACACCTAATTATGTAATCTTCTTATCCTCAACTAATTCATCTCGTTACCCTTGTTTTCCTCAACAAACTAATCTCATTACCCTCAAATATCTAATCTGGTTACCCTCAACTAACTAATCTCGCTACCCTCAACTAATTTATCTCGCTACCCTGAATGAACTACTCTCATTACCCTCAACTAACTAATCTTGTTACCTATAACTATCTAATCTTGTTACCATCAACTATCTAATCTCGTTACCCTCAACTATCTAATCTCATTACCATCAACTATCTAATCTCGTTACCCTCAACTATCTAATCTCTTTACCATCAACTATCTAATCTTGTTACCCTCAACTATCTAATTTCGATACACTTGACTAACTAGTCTCCTTACATCTTAATTAATCTTGTTACCATCAACTATCTAATCTCGTTACCCTCAACTATCTAATCTTGTTACCATCAACTATTTAATTTTGTTACCCTCAAATATCTAATCTGGTTACCCTCAACTAACTAATCTCGCTACCCTCAACTAATTTATCTCGCTACCCTGAATGAACTACTCTCATTACCCTCAACTAACTAATCTTGTTACCTATAACTATCTAATCTTGTTACCCTCAACTAACTAATCTTGTTACCCTCAACTAACTCATCTCGTTGCCCTCAACTAACTCATCTCGTTACCCTCAACTGTCTGTGTTGTTTTCCTCAAAAAACTAATCACATTACTCTAAATGATCTAATCTCATTACACTCAACTAACTAATCTTGTTACTATTAACAATCTAATCTTGTTACACTTAATTATGTAATCTTGTTATCCTCAACTAACTCATCTCGTTACCCTGAATTAACAAATATCATTACCCTTAACTATCTAATCTTGTTACCCTCAACTATCTAATCTTGTTACCCTCAACTATCTAATCTTGTTACCTATAACTATCTAGTCTTGTTACACTCAACTAACTAATTACAGAGTTTGTAGCTTGTTTGTTAGCCTGTCTAATGAAGGGTCTCATTCCACCTGGCCAGCCAGATGGGGGGGCACAACCCACCCACAAGGCTTATTTTGAGCATGTGAGCCCGCACACTGGAGCAAACACTGCATCCCGTTCACCGTCCTCCAGGCCAAGTGACAAAAAACCAGTAGGTGGCTTTGGGGCGTCTGGACTGTGGGCTGTGACTGACACCTTTCCTGGAGTTGGTCTCATTAACTTCATGCAAAAATACACCTGCATCCCACATGTATGCGCAACCCAATTTGGTGGCCGTGGCGATGCGTGAGCTGTTTGTAGCACGGGGGCAACGACTCACACTTATTGGTTTTGACACGTCTGTCAGAGTCCAGTTAGAGCCGATAATAATAAATGGGTTAGAAAGAGGTCAGTGTCTCTGTTTTGGCTTTGGTTTGTACTACATCACAGAGAACTGTAGATTATATCTTTATTATTAACTGAGAGGGCTGATAATTACTGTTAATACTTATAAGTCCTGAAATTTAATGGCTTTCATCTAAAAGATTATGAGTGCTTCTGCAGGCACTTTTAACACCAAGCTAACTTATTTACTGTAAGTACTCAGTAATATACAGTAATGTAGAGTATTAGATTAGATTGCAATAGATTTTTTTCATATATATATATATATATATATATATATATATATATATATATATATATATATATATATATATATATATATATATATATTAGTATTTTGAAGTATTTAGAACAATGAAGTATCTCCAAAATTGCAACTTTACAGGAGACACCAAAAACATCCTGTACTTTCAATGTAAGTCAATTAAACCAGAATTTTTTCCAAGCTATTTTGAAGCACTTCTATTGGTCCATTCATCAAGAAATTTACACAAAATGTAAACAACCACTGGCATGTTCAAAGATCACCAAAATCACCAAAAATTAGGATATTGTTTTTTCATTGGACAGCAACGATATATATATATATATATATATATATATATATATATATATATATATATATATATATATATATATATATGTGAGTACTTGAGTCAAATACCTCATAAATTCACTCTAAGGTGGAAAAACTCAAAGCAACATAAACCATCATGTACTAGTTAGCAAACCATGGTCAACACTGACAAAGAAAATTTCCCTAGGAGCAAGAAACACTAAAAACATTTAAAGCGTTCCCATCACCCTCCAGCAAAACAATAGATTATCCAGTGAAAACCAGTGACCAGAGTTAGAAATCTGTCAAAGGCACATGAAGGTACAAAAACATCTCAAAAAGTAGAAATTTATAAATAGCAAAAGCTATTTTGCAGCATTTCCTTTGGTCCATAACCATGAAACATTCACCCAGTGTAGACAGTTGACATGTTAAAATGATAAATGATGCAGAAAAATAAAAACATAGACAAAAATGAGGATACATATTTTTCTTGGAACAGCAGGAATATACTGAGTGCCAACCATTAGAACATGTGAACAAGGGGTGTAAGAAAATATCAAAAATATTGAATATTGTGATATAATATTTTGTGATGCTGTATGTTTTGTTTATCAATTGTTTATATGCAAAGATTTGTTGCAGATTTATTTAGCGTTGTGTTTGAACCTCCAACCAGCAGATAGCGGTGTTGTAATTCACATTTAGACTCTTCCACTCCAACGTTACCAAGTAGCATAAGGGTCTAAGGTTAAGATTGGCAGGCTTATGCATATGCTGCTGTGTTTTATATTTAACGAGTTTCCATAAAATTTGATTTCAAAAGTTGTAATATATTGCAATATTGAATCGTAACCCTTGTGTCGTGGTAACTATAGTATTGCCAGGTTCTTGCCAATACACAGGTCTAATGTGAAGATGAACTTAATACTCATTTATCAATAATATGTCAATGTTTATCCATCCAGGCCAATAAGCTGAAGACTAAGATTGTGAAGAACACACTGAATCCTGTCTGGAATGAGACTCTCACCTACTGCGGGATCACAGTGGAGGACATGTACAGAAAAACTCTCAG
Organism: Megaleporinus macrocephalus; assembly: GCA_021613375.1. Taxonomy (NCBI): domain Eukaryota; kingdom Metazoa; phylum Chordata; class Actinopteri; order Characiformes; family Anostomidae; genus Megaleporinus; species Megaleporinus macrocephalus. Next base: position 41,177,241 of record CM038715.1, read on the forward strand.
GTAGTCTTCATTAAACCTCTCTCTCTCTTTCTTGCCCCCCACCCCCTTTCGATGTTCTTACTTTCTTTTTTTTATTCCTCTATTTCCTCTATTTGCTCATGTACCAGGTGAGGTGGATTGAGAGGTAGCTTCTTACACTAACCTCTTCAGACAGAACAGGTTCAAAGAGCTAGGACAAGCAAGTGGGCCGCTAGTGGGCTTAATTTCCTCGGCAGTGATAGAAGTGAGGCAAGGTCACACTCTTTTTTCGAATTACTCACTGCTGTTGATGCTAGCGTGGATGCTAAGACCACACACAGCCTTCCATTAATAACTTGGCATGAGAGCCTAGACTCCCCTCCATGGCTGATCTTGGAACCCAAACATTGTTTCCGACACGGACTCAGCCAGATCCCGTCAGCCTTCAATGACTTCACAAGAAATCTGGGATGACCTGTGGCTCATCAGGATTAAGGCCATTAGTGAGCATGCCTGGCTCATGCACCCTTGGCTTCCCGGACAGCAGTTGGGTGACGCTGCTGGAGAGGCCTTTGATCGCCATGTCCAAATCGCCAAGCCTATGTCCAACTCTTTCCAGCATTGGAATCCTGACCCTCATAGATGTCTATTGCCCAGCAAATGCCGTCCTCTCATGGTCTCAACAGGCATTCATAGCGTCCTGAATGCTGATCAGCCACCATGCTGAGGAACCATCCTGACTTGATCTCACTGACCCTAGAAAAGCTCTAGTTGCTTCATAGCTTTACATCAGGAAGGGATATTCTACCTTTGAGAAAACATCTCAATGACCTTGCCATCCTGAAGGTCTGTGCAAGAACCCATGAAGAGCCAGGCCATCTCTTGTTTGCCTTCAATTGGATAAGCAATAGAGCAAGAATTGGAGGTCCTGAAATCCTGGTGGTTCCAGGCTGGCTAGATAGACGCATATGTGATCGTCACAAAATGTGTGACCTTCAGTCACAGCTCCACCTTGAACTGCGGGAGTGGATGCTGGAACAGATGTGCTCCACTGGTGACTGCCACGATTCCTTATGTCCCTGCCAATGCTTCGGCTTTCTACGGATAATAGTTCCTCTGAAGGACTTGTTTCTTATGAATACCAAGTGAGTGCACTTGATTTCAATTTCAGTTTTTGGTGAGTATAGAATTAAAAGGTGGGTAAATCATAAAGCTAGCTCTCTCAGTCTCTCTCTGTTGAGGTTGGCCTGCTTCCTGAAAGGGTCTTTGGTGTCACTGCTAGCATTTACAAGGACGACTAAGCTGTGTGGGTTTCTAAACATTACTTCCATCTGTAAGGTTTCTCTAATTGTCTTTAAATCTTAAAGAAAGAAATGATAAAAAAATATAAATGAATATAAGTTTAATTAAATTCTGCTTTGAGGATTTTAGTCATCAAGCAATGCTTCTGATATTTTAGGACTGAATAAAGTTTTTAGTCATGTAAGGTTGGAGATGGAGCATGATGCCATATGATCCTGTGAAGTCTGAAGTTGGTTAACTTTTGGCAAGTTATGGTGCTCTTAATATCTCAGACTCTTCAGATCTCCACTGCATGAAAGCATCTCAGCAAGGGCGCCTCAGATGCACCATATACAAACAGATTCTGGATCTGTATCTCCAGTTCCCTGAACGCTAGAAATGAGATCCAGGGCATGTTGGAAATGGCACATCACTCTTCTCCCTTGTGGAGTCACTTGCTGCAAACTATTCTCCTTTCTTGTGGTTTCATTCCGCATCAGTGATTAGTTGCCATTGACTTCAGCCTCTATGGCTGTTTTGGATTTGTTTAGAAATCCCAGTATCACTTTACTGTAGTGTTTGGTCAAGAGGCTACATGACACCTGCATTAGCTTGTCATTGCAACTGTCTACATACATGTTTATATACATGTTATTCCAATAGATGCCATCTGTCATGACTGCTTTAGCTAACTTGGTAGAAATTGGCAAATGTAACGTGTATAGTGAATGATAGCTACTGGAATAAGCATGTATAAACATGTTAGTAGGGTAATGACGTCTGTGATGATAAGTTTATATAGGAGTCATGTTACCTTATGAACAGTACCATACAGTATGTGTGTAACCGAATTCTAATCTAAGTCTGATATTCTAAGTCTGATGCACCAATACACCCCCACCTGCAATTAGTACAGTTCTCATGGTGGTCCCCATATGTTCTCATTACAAAATCAAGATGTCAGCAATGTCAGTACATTCATTCGTTCATTGGCACATGTTGGGTCTGTCTCAAAACTGTGTAAGTATCAGTTAAAGAGAGATGGCATCATGGCTTGTTCCCACCCACTGCATATGACCAGTGTTCACCAACCTCAGCTCCAGCATCTTTTAGCTCCATGGATTCTCCTCTTGTGGGTTTTCTTGCTGTTTTGATGGTTGTTGCTCTGGAGGAGTGAAGTAGACGCAAGTTTCGAGGTGCTGCAGTCAGACACCAACGCTTAAGACAACGAGTGCTGCTTGCGGAGAACTTACATTAGAAAAGAACTTCATCGCTCGTAGCTCTGCTTGCTTCCAGCCTGCTGGAAAGAGTGTTGCTTGTGTTTCCTCACAGGATTGTATTAGCAGCTGAGGAACCGTTTGATGCTTCTTTACAATTCAGCCAAAGGAAGGACCCTCAGTAGGCAGTACATTCAGGGATCTAAGAATTGGCACAGTCTACATGTCAGAAGCTGCATGGTATGACTTAAAATGCTGCTTGTGTAAACACAATCAGTGTGTCCCAATGTGTGCAATGACATGATTCACAGTCTCCAGATTTGGGGAGCTTGAATTTACACATTAGCATAGTTTTTAGTGGTTCTCAATGGAGCTGCGACATTCAGGCAAGTGTGTCCCATTTCTCCATTGCTGTTTGCTCTTGTCATGGCGTTAAGAGCTTGCAGGCACTCAGCATCGCCACAGGGGCCAATCTGGCATCCAATAAGTGTTCTTAAGGCAACATACCTCCCGCCTCACTTGTCCTTGGTTGCCTACGTGTCACTGCGTTTTAACATCTTTGCTTGACCAGCGGCTGGACCTGGGATGTATATAAAGATGTAGGTCAATTTTATGCTGCATCAATCATACATTTTCAATATGGTGTTGTTATCCGACTTTGGTTTTGCCTTTAACTCTCCACATTGTGTGGAGACAACCTGTAAGGTCCTTAAAGACAAATTACCAGCATTCTGTGGCCAGTAATATTGAAATTGTCAAAAGTGATAAATTGCGTATGACCTAAATGTCTGAAACTACTGAGATTGCTTGGCCTTATTACCCAGTCCTACCTGCAGCGTTGCTCTACGATTGTTTACTGTCAGCACATTCTCTCTGTTCTACTCTCTCTCTCTCTCTGCCTCTTCCAGCTGTAGTGACAGATTGAGGTCAGAGTTACTTCTGGGGGGCATTTATTTTCACTGACCCTTGGAGAGGTTGTGAGTAGCGTGTAAGTGTGTTTGTGTGTCTGTGTGAGAGTGTGAAAGAAGGGGAGGGAGAGAGAAATAGAGGATGGTGGGTGTCGGCCTTCCCAGGCTAAGTTAGAGCGCCCGGGGCAGGTGAGAACTCATATTAACCTCCGCAGAAACACACTCAAATAGCACTCCGTGGATAAGAAAGTATGTGTGTGAGAATTTAGTGTAAAAGTCAAAGACTCACCTTAAATTGCAGCCTCAACAACTAAAAATATAAGATTTTTTTCTTCCTTTATCTTCATTGTAGCTTCCTGCATGGACAGGTTTGCCAGGCTGCTTGCAAATACCTCCACAGTTCAGTGCTAGAAGTTGCTTCTGGACGTATCAGTGGGGGCTACATTGTTTCACCTCACTTTACTTTCACTTTCTCCTTTATTGTGCGAATAGATTCTATATTTTATAAATATAAAATCTATTTACAAACATCTACTTTAGACCTTTTAAATCCACATGACAAATAAATTAACGAGAATACACCAGCTACGTCCCGATTTCGTACAAATGGTATATTTCTTGGCCATATTTGAAGAATCCTGCTAATGAGACATCCTTAATGTAATGTAACGGCTTCCTCAGCTGTGTCTTGAAGTTTGAGAAATGACATGAAATCACCCACATATCAATCAATCAATCAATCAACCTTTATTTTCACTCAGGAGTACATTGAGGGAGACCCTCATTTACAATGTCGCCGAGCATTACAATTTAAAATAAATTAAAATGAATTTTAATGAGTACTTAAAATGTAAAAGAAACAACAAGAACAGAGACAAAATTAAGTAAGATAAATTGTAAAAGAAAAACAAATAAATAATAAGAAACTAAAACCAAAAATAAGACTAAAGTAAAATAATAAATAAAAATAGATATAAAGATATTAGTAAAATAAATAATAATAGTAAATAATAATAATAATAATAATAAAAGAGTAATACAAATCAAGATAAAAGAATGGTAAAAGAAAATTAACAGAAAAAATAAAAAACAACTAAATATCAAAATCATAAAACTGTTACTAAAATTAAATAAAACACTGGCAGGTCATGCAGAAGTGGTTAGAAATTAAGAGTTTAAAATGTTTCAGTGACACCTGCGAGCTGAGCTTTATGAGCATAGCTGTGCAATAAGAGCATCTGCCAAATGCCATAAACAGGACAATATCAAGTCTATAATAAAAAGTCTATAATCAGCGAGGCCAATTGTTTACATACACCAGGCCGAAGATGGTCAAACTCAATATTCCTCCACATGTAACCAGACATTTCTTGGTTAGGTCAGTTTGGGTATGTATTTGAGTTCTATATTAGGGGCTAAAGATCTCAGCAAATATCTTGTGGACACAACACTGGGCTAACTTCGGCGACCAATATGATAGAACTGCAAAATAAAAATAAACAACCTCAGACATCACACTGAGGCTTGTCGCTCACAGCTGGGTGAACTCCACAGACAGAAAACACATTGGCTAAATAAACAGCTAATAGGTCCTATTAACAAGCAGCAGCACCAAAACATATTGTTTATCTGTTACATGAAGATGTGGCTGAAGTCAGCATCCCATTGGCCAACCTCTATCACTAGAACTCTATTGTGATTACTTTTTCTAGTAGCTATAAAATGTTCCTGCGGCAGTTCAGTGTACATGAGAGGCAAAACCAGAAAATAGAAAATAGAAGAGCCTGTAAGCTCGCAGAACCACTTTCGTCTTAGTGCGACCCCCGTGAACTTTCGCAGGAAGCATGCTGAGCACTTAAGCAAGCTAGGTGTGTTGGACAGAGAGCTGTCAGTCAAGCTGCTAATCAGCCACGCCCACTAGGCCTGTTACAATATGAGGTTTTCACAGCGTGTCATAAAGAATTACGGTTACTGGGTATCACAGTATGTGGTATTTGTGGTATTGGGGCAGTCGTGGGATGGAGGTTAGGACCGGAAGGTTGCCGGTTCAATCCCATGGACACGCAACTGAAGTACCCTTGAGCAAGGCACCTAAACCCTGACCGCTCCACGGACGCTGTGGTTGGGCTGCCCACTGCTCTGGGCAAGTGTGCTCACTGCCCCCTAGTGTGCCTGTCCATTAGTGTGTGTGTGTGTGTGTGTGTGACTGTTTCACTGCCTGGATGGGTTAAATGCTGAGATCTGAAGGAGATCTTGAATTTCCCTCTGGGATCAATACAGTATCAATACAGTATCTATTTGATCTTCATTGTAAGTAAACACAGGACTTACTGAGAGTAGCTGGTAAAGGTGGAGCTCCTTTTATGTATTTTGTATTTAATTAATGATCATTTTCATTATGGACTAATCTGCTGATTATTTTCTCCCATTTTGGCTTTAAAATTTCAGAAAATATCGAGAAATAATCAGAACAATTATGAAATTATTGCCAGTACCCACACACACTCACTTATATCAGTACTCTGAGCCGGGGCAGTTTGCGAGTGTCTTTCTTTATGGGGTCAGACTGGGGTCAGTCTGTCTGTTAGTAAGTCTGAGGTTACCAGAAGGGCAGACAATGCCAATTCATCCGAGAACTGGTGCCATCGCAGTCTTCATACTCCAAATCTAGACTATTAGACTAACTCAAAACTCAAACCCAGGATCAAGTTAGAGGAAAATGCTCTAAGCTTTAAGCTCTTCATTTCAGGTTAAGAATCAAAGCATCACCAGGACCATTTTTCCAAAGAGTTATTTAAACAGTCTTTCTCGGGCATCTCTTTCGTTAGCCTTTCAAACAGACATTGTTACATTAAAAAATAACTTCCCCACCCGTTTGAATTTGTCCTACTTTTAACGCTTCAGCAAACCCTCTGTGTCTGACTTACAGCCTAGTTTTGTTCAGACTGTACTGTCCAGCTCCCAGGCCTCAGAAAGAAATACAGCACCTGCTGGCCTGACATAACAGACCTGCAAGGACAGTCCACTCACGCTACGAAAAGGGGTTTTCTATAATATATATATATGTATATATTTCAATCAATCTTTGTTGGATGTTTAATATAACGATCAGTTTTAATATCATGCAAAGTGTTTTATTATTTTGCTCCTTATATACAATACGACATAACTTAGAGTCCTGTGCACAAGTTTTAGGCACTTGGTGACATTATTATAAATAAAAAGCTATTTATTTCAGACAGGAAACTTTTATGTACTCAGTAAACACTTCATTGTGTAAATATTAAACAGTTTTAATAAAGTAAGTAGAGCTTTTACACTTTATTATTAAATATTAATCAGTATTAATAGAGTAAGTAGAGCTTCTACACTTTATTATTAAATATTAAACAGTTTTAATAAAGTAAGTAGAGCTTTTACACTTTATTATTAAATATTAATCAGTATTAATAGAGGAAGTAGTGCTTTTACACTTTATTATTAAATATTAAACAGTATTAATAGAGGAAGTAGAGCTTTTACACTTTATTATTAAATATTAATTAGTATTAATAGAGGAAGTAGAGTTTTTACACTTTATTATAAAATATTAATCAGTATTAATAGAGGAAGTAGAGCTTTTACACTTTATTATTAAATATTAATCAGTATTAATAGAGGAAGTAGAGCTTTTACACTTTATTATTAAATATTAAACAGTATTAATAGAGGAAGTAGAGCTTTTACACTTTATTATTAAATATTAATTAGTATTAATAGAGTAAGTAGAGCTTTTACACTTTATTATTAAATATTAATTAGTATTAATAGAGTAAGTAGAGCTTTTACACTTTATTATTAAATATTAATCAGTATTAATAGAGGAAGTAGAGCTTTTACACTTTATTATTAAATATTAATCAGTATTAATAGAGGAAGTAGAGCTTTTACACTTCATTATTAAATATTAATCAGTATTAATAGAGTAAGTAGAGCTTTTACACTTCATTATGTAAATATTAAACAGTATTAATAGAGTAAGTAGTTCTTTTACACTTTATTATTAAATACTAATCAGTATTAATAGAGGAAGTAGAGCTTTTACACTTTATTATTAAATATTAATCAGTATTAATAGAGTAAGTAGTGTTTTTACATACGTCAGTGTGTTTATTTAACCCTTTCCAAGCGTCTCCTAAACAACCCAGTATTATTATCAGTTCTCATCTAATACCTGCTTTGACTGCTCAGTACTTCATTAAGCTAAATCAAGATTTGCTGCTGAAGGAACTGAACACATTCATACAATGTCTGGGGCGTCCAGGAGAAATCTGGAACTTAACTTTGTTCTTCAAACTGGATCAAGATCTGATCTACTTCTCTCACAATAACATATTCATGTTACTTTGTATTGTATGTATGATTATTTACATCTGTTCTAATCAGATCTGCTGTTCTTACTGGTGGACATGCACTTACTGATCAGATAAAGGCTTTTGCACAGTGGTGCAGATTTCTCAAGCTTTGTCTGAATTCATTTCACTTGAACACTTGAAAGCTTGTTTGCAGCTTTTCTTGGAAAGGCATAAAATGATGGGCTCCTGTTAAACTCTCTGTTGGCAAATCACACTCAGAACGAGCTCTTCTGCATATAAATTGCTGCCTGAAATTGATCCTCGGCTGCTTTAAACCCCTTCCACACTAACTAGACAGACTGTTCCAATGGCTCTGCCGACTGTTGGGAAGTGTCAGCTGCCACTCCAGTAGAAGAACGATCCTTTCCTCTCATGTACAGATGAAGTACCTTAATCCCTCCGTCCTTCTAGACTCATCACTTATTATTATTATTATTATCATTCCCGCTCTCTGGCGTTCCTCTTCAGCCCGAGTGAGCGTGCGACCGGATTCTCGTGTTCCGCTGGGATGACAGGGTGACGCACGCTAAATTACTGGCCGGTCCTTAAACGACTATCGACCCGCGCCGTTTCCCGGGGCAACGCTCGTCTGGCATAGCGTGCATGCTCTTGCGTGGCCTGAGGGTTCCGGAGGACGGTGACAGGACCCAATTTTGCCACTCTGCTCCCGGTGCTCCAAACAGAGGGAGAGCGGGTCTAAAAAGAGACTGCCTGAACAAAGAGGATCCCAGCACAGGCAGAATTCGAGACCCTCAGAAGTAAGCCTACACAGGTTTCCTTCCCCTACTGTTCTTCTGCTCGTCTTCTACTCCGCTTTGTTCTCTACACCTACCTGCCCCTAAACTCCTCTCGCTCGTACTGTGCCTGCGTTCACTTTTCTTTTCTTTTCTTTTCTTATCTTTTATTTTATTTTGAGGCCTTTGCTTGCACTTGGAGAAGAACAGGGAACAGAACAAGTTTGGTTCAAGTTTGAAACTCAAAGGGTTCAAGTTCTGGAGACACTTGAAGCCCTGCCTGTGGTTTACATGCAGCTCCTTCATCGCAATACTTCTTTCATCTTCTTTTCTTCTCTTCCAGCTCCCTTACTGGGCTGTTGCCTGAATCACTTGTTTCGTTTCATCAGAAGATCTTGAGCCGTGAAAATCAAACCTGTTTGAAATTATCGGAAGGCTTGATCATTCTGACTTGCCTCTCTTTACGGAGCTCCCGTCCTGGGAAAACTGGTTAGGAGAGGCAAATCCTTACTGAAATCAGGCCAAGGAATTATACTCTGTCTCGTATCCAGGGCACTCTGATGGACTAAGCATTGGCGTAGGAACCGAGAGGAATGAGGGGGACGTGTCCCACCTAATATCAGAAACAGGTAGATTTGTCCCACCCAAAACTTAAACCACAGAAAAAGCAGAAACTGTTTAAAACGCAATTAACGCACTGTGTTTGTTGTTAGCAACAGGCTCTGGTTGTTAGGTGGTCTTTCACTGTGTTAAGGCTTGTGTTGAGATTAGTCAGCAGCTTCACTGACCTGAGCTCTCGCCTCGCTGGAGCGTTGGGTAGCTTGCGTCGGCTTTAAACTTGAGGTCAGTGATGAGAGCAGTGAACAGCAACGATGACCATCAGTATTGACTGCAATAAACCAGCTTTAGTATAATGTGTTGTTATGGTAACAGACTAGGAGGGTTTGGATTAGCTAACGTTTATATTAACTTTAGTCAGAAAGCACTCTGACACGTAAAGTTACATTACTCTCTGGCCACGCCCCCAAACTACAGACTTACTACACTACATACGTAAACAATAAAATATAATAAATAAAATAAATGAAATAATGAATAAATAAAAGGACTCCATCGTTAGAAGTGCTGTCAGTAGTGCAGTGTGTAATGTTCCAGAGGGCGCTGTTTGGGACACAGCCTTACTGTCTAACATTAATGTTAGTCTCGTCTAGTCAGGAAACCTTAACATACATTTATTTATCCTTTCATTTCAGCTTTATACTCCAAAAAAAAATATATATATTTAGTTATATGTGTATATAATCCAGACATCGCATGTATAATTTAAAAGTTTTCTGATAACAGTAGCATGTAATGTGGAGTACCTTGTTTAGTTTGTTAAGTGGTCTTTAATTGGATTTATCTAATAATAATCAGACGTACACATAATGCTATATTTTGTTTATTTATTAATAATTTACTGTAATTCCACAAATGTTGTTCTACGTCACTATACATACAGTGATTTACTACCTTACCTACAGTGGGATCAGCTGATAGGTAATATTTAGGGGGAGGCTCCATAGGGAAGACAGCATAGAGAGACACAATGGGTCTGTCTCAAACCATAGTGAGTGTCTAAGTAGGCTGTCTAGGTAGTGAGTGTGTAAGTATCAGCGTTCTCTCCTCATCTCTCCTCATAAAACAGATTACTGAGACGCTCTAGTTAGAGAGAGACTGTGTCACGGCTTGTTCCACCCACTGCGGCACGCCACCGGTGGTTTAGCTGGTTGCTAAGCTACCGGCCGGCATCCAAAACATTAGCCCGAGGCTTAAAAATCTGCTAGCATAAATGCTAATGTCTGGAGTATAAAGTGTAAATGGTGAAGGACTCGTTACAGAGTTGATAATAAAATACTGTTCTGTGTGATTATATGACCAGAAACACATTAAAACTCCAGAGAGAATCAAAATAACTCACATTTTAAAACCACTTCACTGCTCCTGGATTAGCCTGTGTTGCATCATGGGATTGTCTTAGCGGCTGAGGAAGCGTTCCATGCTTCTTTAAATTCTTTAAAAGGTTCCTCAGTAGACAGCATGTTTAAGGTATGTAAGAATTGGGACAGTCTACATGTCGGGAGCGCATACTATGATGTAAAATGCTGCCTATGTAGGAGATCAGTAGGTTTTGAGACGCACCCAATGTCTGAGTAAGCGCAGAAAGCTCTGGTGGAAGCGGTTGGTGAGCTGGAGGACACCATGCCAGGTTGTACCATAAGCCTGGCCTGGCAGGGAAGTGGATGCTGGCTGGGAGAATTGGCAGCAGCCATAGGGTGTGGGTTGAGTGCAGCGTGGACAGCAGACATGGAAATCATGTTGGCCATCATATATTTGCTGATGTCTATACCTCAACCAGGCGTGCAAGCATGCACAGAGAGAGGCACATGAAACAGCTGGAAGCCATCATCATCCAGCTCATGGCACGGAGAGTGATGGAGAAAGCAGATGGCGGCCCAGTGGAGTAGCATTGTTGCTGCTGTTGCCATCTGCATGGGGCTTCATGTGTCACCTATGGGAAGTTCCACCACGGAGCCACACCATGGCACGAGGAGGCTCACAGGAGGCTCACACCTTCTGGAAAAGGGACTAATCATATTATTAAGTTGTGAAGTTGTAAGAGTATGTGTTTATTGTGACCTTTATATGTGTTTTAGCTAGTGTTTCAATAAAAGAGCACTACACTCAGCAGCAACGTACGGTGGCCGAGAAGACCCAACGCGCTGTAGATTCATAAACACGCTGCCAACAGAAAACACTTTCATCAAAACGCTTAAAGGACGTGGAACCACATACAGTGACGCAATGTAAACAGAACCAGGTGGAGCCGCGGTAGCGTCTAATAGTGATGGGCAAATGAACGATGCTTTGGAGCTTGTGTGGAGAAATCCAGAAAGTCGTTAATGAAGCGCGTATCGAGGCTTCGTTAAGGGCGAGTGACGTCACTGATGACGTCTAAAGCCTCGCTGGTTCAAGACGTGGTTCAAGTATTGCTGTGATTTATTGTTTCTTAATAAAAATTAAAGCCAACATCACCCAGCAATCACTGTCCCATCTCTTAAAACCACTGCAACAGTTTTAACATCAATATCTCACATACTACTGGATTTATTCACTGACTGAAATCATACTGGCCGTTATTTTTTAAATTAGAAGACCCACACAATCAAACACAGATCAGATGTACAAATGAATGAACCACAGAAAATTAAATTAAGGCGTTTATGTATATACTTGTTTCCATGCTGACAACATTGCAAGAGGCCATCGCAAATCGTTGAAATGACAGGTTTTGGCCAGCAGGGGGGGTTCGTGTGCACATGAAGCTTCAAGTAATGAACCTTGTTTTGAACCATCTAGAGGGAAAGCTTCAACGCTTCCAGAGGCTTGATCTGGCCATCACTAGCATCTAATGAGAAGTGAGTCTGGATAGTTAGCAAATATAGTTAATCTTACTTCTCATTAGACGCTACCGCGGCTCCGCATGTTTCTGTTTACATTGCCTCGCCGTATGTGGTCCCACGTCCTTTAAGTGTCCTCCGGAAACACAGTTTTGCAGCGCATCACTAGTGACGTCTGAAGCCTCGCTGGTTCAGGACGTGGGTCGAGTATTGCCGTGATTTATTGTTTCTTAATAAAAAGATTTTCGGCCAGCAGGGGGGGTTCGTGTGCATGTGAAGCTTCGAGTAATGAACCTTGTTTTGAACCATCTGGAGGAATAGCTTCAACACTTTAATGTTTCCAGAGGCTTGATCTGGCCATCACCAGCGTCTAATGAGAAGTAAGTCTGGATAGTTAGCAAGTATGGCCGAACTTCTGTTTACATTGCGTCCCCGTATGTGGTCCCTCGTCCTTTAAGTGTCCTCCGGAAGCACATCCATTGTGCTGTGGACAGTTTTGCAATGTGTTGGTGTGTTTGCTGTGCATTTGTAAATTTACAGCGTGTTGGGTCTTCTCGGCCACCGCAGCAACGTGGTGTTTTGCTCTACAATATGTTTGTATAACCTTTTTTAGATTTTTTGGAAGGATGGATACAGTATGAGGCGATACCACAATTGAGGGAGAGAAGAGAACTGGGCTCTGTTTGGCAGATAGAACTGAGCACACAGAGAAGATGGTTGGGCGTTGTTGGTTACTCTCGTAGGAAATGGAGAGTAAAGATAGAAATTTATAGGGTGTTAGATGAAGGCCCGGTCCTGCAGCCCCCACCCCTAGGACCTCATTTACTCTATAAATCCATTACACCTGACAAAATAATGCCTGTGGTAGATGATAGATTGAAATTGTATGTCCTTAAGGATTTTTTCCCAAACACTGCTGCTGTCAAATGTCAGAACTCTCCAAATAGCCTCCAGAATTGATCTTTGTCGCCTGTTGGGATGAAAAAGGTGAGGCGTATTAGTTGGGTGGCTCAGTGACCTTTGCTTATAAGGCTTTAGTGACATTACGGAACACACACTGTCCATTCTTCTTCCGAGTACGCAAACAAGCTACACGGGTACTAGCGTTAAACAGGAGAGCAGGTGACATGCCAGTGTAGAGTAATGATTTTCTGTTATTTGTGGTTATGAGTGATTAGCGTAGAGCTGTCATTTATGATACAAGATCGAAAATAAATTCACAGATAGTAATGCAATGCAACAAACAGACCCTCGCTTGTAGCTTAGCTTAGACAAGCTTCCATAGGTTTCATTAAGGGTTCTTGGCTAATTATGTGGTTAGCAGTCGATAAAAAAGAAGCTATTAGCATCTTTCAGCTATTCAGATTAAGTCTGTGAAGCAGTCTGGATGGATAATAGAGGATGCTGCTTTCATAGTAACTAATTGTAGCTACCGGCCTACAGTTTGTTGATCAAGCGTTAGCATTTGGTCAATGTTAGCAAGAGCAAACACCCATAGAGTACCTGTTTGAGCGAAAACGTCTCAGTAACTTTTGATCTACGCGGTAAATCCTGATGTTTTTCCAGCCGTTCTCAACATCTAGCGACTCAAATAGCATTAGCCTTCTGTGGTTGTTGTTATGCTAGTATTCAAGAAACATTGTGTGGTGAATAGTTCCGGGTGTGAGACAGTATAAGTATAAATAGTAGACTTATGCTCAGTCGGAAACACACTAATAATTAAACCAATCAGACTTACCAGACTCTCCACTCCATCAAGTCATTGCCATAGGAACCGGGAGGGATGGGGGGGACATGTCCCACCCAATATCAGAAACAGGTAGATCTGTCTCACCCAAAAATTAAACCACAGAAAAGTGGAAACTGTTTAAAGCACTTTATTTTAAAAGCGTGTTTTGGCAGCCTTCATAATTCACACGCTGTGTTTGTTGTTTATAACAGGCTTCGGTTGTTAGGTGGTCTGGGTCTTTCGGATAGATAGATAGATAGATAGATAGATAGATAGATAGATAGATAGATAGATAGATAGATAGATAGATAGATAGATAGATAGATAGATAGATAGATAGATAGATAGATAGATAGATAGATAGATAGATAGATAGATAGATAGATAGATAGATAGATAGATAGATAGAAATATCCTGCAGTCAGCAGCTTCACTGAGCCGAGCTCTCACCTCGCTGGAGTGTTGGGTAGCTCACAACGGCTTTAAACACGAGGTCAGTGATGAGAGCAGTGAACAACAACGATGACCATATATACTGTAATAAAACAGCTTTATAATGTGTTGTTATAGTAACAGACTAGGAGGGTTTGGGTTAGCTATCGTTTATATTAACTTTAGTCAGAAAGCACTCTGTAACGTAAAGTTACATTACTCTCCGGCCACGCCCCAAACTGCAGACTGCTACTACACCACATATGTAAAAAATAAAATATAATAAATAAAATATAATAAATAAAATAAATAAATTAATAAATAAATAAAATGACCCCATCGTTAGAAGTGCTGTCCGTAGTACAGTATATAATGTTCCAGAGGGTGCTGTTTGGGACACAGCCTTACTGTCTAACAATAATGTTAGTCTAGTCTAGTCAGGAAACCATTTTTTATCATTTCATTTCAGTATTATGCTCCAAAGAAAATAATATATTTTTTAGTCATATGTGTATATAAGCCAGACATTTTTTTGAAAACAGTAGCATGTAATGTGGAGTATCTAGTTTAGTTTGTAAAGTGATCTTTAATTGGATTTATCTAATAATAATCAGACGTACAGATAATAGGTAATAGCTTATAGGTAATATTTTAGGGCATAGGGTGGGCTTTGATTCATATTAGCAAATGTGTCCCCTCCACATCAAGTTTAAACAAAAAAGTTCTGGGACAGGTCTCCAGTCCATCACATGGCCAACACACACTCTTACACCTACGTTCAGTTTAGAGTGAGGATCCTAACATGCATGTGTTTGGACTGTGGGAGGAAACCGGAGTACCCGGAGGAACCCACTCAAACACAGAGAGAACATACACACTCCACACAGAACCACCCGGACCGGGAATCCAACCCAGATCATCTTACTGTGAGGAGACAGTGCTGGCGTATGTGCAATCCTGGAAACAGTTATCTGTGAGATTTGCTTTAAAGCCTTGAGAAATAGACGCCGCAGTCTGGTGAGTACTTCTCTAGAAACGACCTGCTGTGTCTTTGTTAGCTGTGGTGTTCCGGGTGCTTGCTAACGTGGCTGAGTGGGAAGAATTAAACCTGCTGGACTTTTTCTCGCCCAAAATGAAGCGAGCGATATGAAGTCCATACAGGGATGTGGTGTTAAACATGAAGATCCAGTCTCGGCTTTCCAAACCTGTCCCCTGTCACCTGTATTCCATGTAGTTTTTTTTGGAATCTGCTTCGCCATGTGAATGCAGCTGCTTTCACACTGAACGTGTTCAGAGATGCTCACAGTTGCTTTCAAATGTGTTATTTCCAGCAGAATGTGTGGTACAACTGTCTGCCACATCGTACCGAGCTTGCCGCCGAGCTCCCTGCTGCAGTAAACAACACAGAACTTTGATAACGCTACTATTTACGGCCGGTTGTAACAAGGCAGTGACTGCCAGAAAGGTTGAACTTTTCTTCTACCTCCAAACACAGTTCAATACCAAACAGTGGTCAGTTAATCAAGGCCTTTCCGAAAGCACCAGGTAATCACGCGGTCATGGGTTCTTGATAGTAAGCTGCAGTGCAATCAGTCCAATCAGTGACCCAGACTTCCCAATTTAAGTAGGAGCAGAGAAGGAACCATGCAAATGTCCAGTCCTCTTTCATAACAACGTTGAGCTATGTTCCTACGGTCTTCCAGTGAAAGCCAATGGGCAAACGTCGTGCGATTGGAATAATGGGCCAATAATGAACTAATCACTTGACTTTCAAAATCCAATTAAATGTTTCTTGGCGTAGAGGGACTCGGCGGCTGGCCATTGACTAAAAGGAAATCCTGTTGTCTCACAAATATTGTTTTCATTCGTGTCACAGTAGCAACATGAGGCAGTGCTGAATGAGCAATTACTGCAACTTCATTAACCCCTGATAAGGCGGGGCCTGACGCCTCTGAGCACTATGGGAATAGCATTTAATGGATGTTCTTGTTTTAATTTGAGTCCCTCATCCCCCCCTCATAATAAGATGCCGGTTGATGCCCTAGTTGCCCGCGTCACATGCAACACGTCTTAGCGGCGGTTGAATGACGTCAAACAAACCTTGATGAAACATTGATTTCTAGAATAACAGCTTGATGCTTCTCATAATTTCTCGTCATTTCTCAACATTTCTCAACATTTCTGAACATACATTTGCTTTGAAAGCCTGTCAACGAGTCTACAGTAGCTAATGCTAACACGCAGATACTCAAGTTGTGATCAGTTCTGTGATCAGAAACCTTCATCCTGGAGATCTACCTCCATCCAGAGTTTAGTTCCAAATTTCCCACACTTGTTTCTTTTATCAGGCCCATATACCACGTGGAATGACGACAATGACTTTATCCGGATCAGGGTACTGGAACACTGCCAAAATCTAATCGGAATCTAATACCTAGTTGCCCGCGTCACATGCAACACGTCTTAGCGGCTGTTGAAGTCCTCTCTGCTTAGTCCTCAGTTGCTATTGGTTATCGCCTCCCACATCTTTTTGCTACTAATTTACATTAAATTAAACTCCACCCCACTTATTAGAAATGAACAAACGAACAGCCACTTCATTGAAGGGTTAAATTCTGTTTTAAGTGATTTGGGTGACTATTGAGTTCCAGTGTTTGTTAGCGTCAAAGCTCTGGCACAAAACTTAAAAAAGCTATATCTGTTAGTTCAGCTACATTTGGGGTAAGCGTGGTAATGTGAAAATGATGCTATGATTATTCTGGAGTGACCTGTTACTGGCTGGTGCTGGCCTCTAGAAGCTTGTGAGATGTTGCAGTGCTATGGCCAGGCCAGGAGGTTCACAGGAGGCATTCGTCCTCCAAAAAAGGGCCAACATGTTGTTTTAATGTCAATGTTTGTAAGTTAAAAGATATGTATATGTGCTTAATGTGTTATTTCGTGTCAGAGAGTGGGATTATTTAGGTTTTTTTTGTGTATGTAGGGTGTCACCATCAAGGTAAAGCCTTGCGAGTATGTGCCTTTCTGCTAAAGTTTTAATACAAGTGCAATACCCACAGCAGGCTCAAGACCTCTGGAGTGTCTTACTCACTGTCGCAATAGTGGTGTCAGAAGTGGGAAAGCGCACCCTAGTGGTCTGAGGTGGAACACAAAGAATGTCCAAGCCCAATGAAAAGCTGTGAAAATGAAGCTGCAGGGCTCCGCAGGGGGAGGACCCTTGAGGCCAGAGTTGCAGTCGCTGTTGAGAAGGAGGCCAGTGAAGAAGGAGTCGAGGCTTCAGTACAGGGAGTGGCGTAGCAAGCAGTGCAGGGTTTGGTGAGCCAGCTTTGCGGCACTGCAGAAGGTGGCACTGTAAGCCTGGACTAGTGGGGAAGCAGATGCCAGCCAGGATCATCTGTAGTAGCAACCGGCTGTGGGGCGAGTGTAATGTGGACTGCAGATTTGGGCTTGCCGCCGCCATCATCCCCAGCTGGACAGGGCTTGGCATGGTGTGCTGTGGGAATGACCCCCTTGGACATGGACAGCGGGCATTCACCTGGGCTCTCCAAGGATGGTCAACTTTTAAAGAGGGGCTGGATAACTACTGGATAACACTGACCTCCGGCAGCTGATGAAGCATGGCTGTGTTATGGTCATGCTAAGGAGGCTCAAGCTCTCCAAAAACGAGAGTGCAAATAATTTATTAATAATTTCTTTAATGCTTCTGTCTTTAAGTTATGTATATCTGTTTAATGCGTGATTCAGTATCAGGAAGTAGATGTAGGGGTGTTTTGTGGTGGTGGTGGTGGGGGGCGTTGAATCACTGTCAGGGCAAAAGAACATGGCCTCTCTTGTGTGTTACCCAACGCCAATGCGATGATATAAATGATTTAGTTGCCTGCCTATGAAAACTGTTACAGTTGCTCTCACGAGTCAAAAACAGAGTCTTCATTTGCATGAAGTTATCAGTCGCATGCTGTGGACGGTTAGTAGAGGATGCAGTTTACGCAGGGACAAAAGGTACCAGCCTGCGGTTTCTTGTTCAGTATCTCTGAGTTAAAGAGCCTGATACATTTTGATTTCTAGAATAAAAACTTGATGCTTCTCATCATTTCTTAACCTTTCTCAACATTGTCAACGAGTCTACAGTAGCTAATGCTGACACACAGGTACTCAAGTTGATTCATCTACTGGCTGTCGTTCTGCTAGTTAGCAAAATGTATTCTGTGACCAGTAACCTTAATCCCGAAGCTCTACCTCCATTCAGAGTTGAGTTCCAAACTTCCCAGTTCTGGCCCACACTAATTTCTTTTATGTGGCCCATATACCACCATGGATCTAACAGCAATGATTTTATCCAGATCAAGGTACTGGAACACTGCCAGAATCTAACCAGAATTGAACCATAACTCATGGATGATGAAGGCTTCTTCTTACCTTCATCTTTGAGATTTACCTTCATACAGAGTTCATTCAGTTCCAAACTCCCCAAACTTCCCAGTTCTGGCCCACACTTATTTCTTTTATCTGGCCCATATACCACCACAGAATGAATGATTTTATCTAGATCAAGGTACTGGAACACTGCCAAAACCTAACCGGAATTAAACCTAAACTCAGGGATGATGAAAGCTTCTTGTAACCTTCAACCCGGAGATCTACCTCTATCCAGAGTTCAATTCCAAAATATCCTAAACTTCCCAGTTCTGTCCCATATACCAAACTGGATCTAACCAGAATTAAACCATAACTCAGGGATGATAAAGGCTTCGGCTTACCTTCATCCTTGAGATTTACCTTCATACAGAGTTCGGTTCCAAACTTCCCAAATGTCCCAGTTCTGGCCCAGACTTATTTATTTTATCTGGCCCAAATACCACCATGGATCTAACAGCAATGACTTTATCCAAATCAGGGTACCGGAACACTGCCCGAATCTAATCGGAATTACACCATAACTCAGGGGTGATTAAGGCTTCTTCTTACCTTCATCCTCGAGATTTACCTTCATACAGAGTTCGGTTCCAAACTTCCCAAACTTTCTAGTTCTGGCCCAGACTTATTTCTTTTATCTGGCCCCAATACGACCGCAGAATGACGGCAATGATTTAATCTAGATCAAGGTACTGGAACACTGCCCGAATCTAATTAGAATTACACCATAACTCAGGGATTTTGTGGGCTAGAATTCCACCAGATCACCGCCACCACTCAGCCTTCATTTCTTTTGTCTCACATGCAGTTTGTCAGTAGGTCTGTGCCGGATATAGACTAGATCTGTTTTGTTTTCTTGCTGAAACATTTCTTTAATGCTGGGAATGGCCCTGAAATGACCACTGGGCCTATTGTATACATTGATTTTAGACTCTGATTCATAGCTTGGCCCTTCTATGACTCGTGCTTTGCAGATATCGGCATGTGTGTGAGCGCGCATGACGAATTTCCTGCCTACAAGTCCTGGAATGACATTGTTTGTGCAAATGCACATCTCCTCCCCTGACTCTCGCTCCTTCTCTCTCCCTCTGTCTCTTAGGGTGTCCGTGTGTGATGAGGACAAGCTGACGCATAATGAGTTCATCGGGGAGTTGAGGGTGGCCCTACGTCGCGTGAAGCCTGACCAACCCAAGCACTTCAACGTTTGCCTGGAACACCCGCCCCCCGTGAGTGTGTGGATGTGCTTCTTGGTCTGGAAGATGGACATGCACGGTGCCCAGAGGGGGCAGACACAACATATGAATTATTCAGTTATTTCTTCTATTTATGAACTTAATGACGGCGCAGACAGAGAGATCCTTAAAGCACAGAGAGGCCGAGACATGGGCAGCGAACAGCGCCGACGTGTATCGATTCCAATTTTTAAAACCCCAATTAGGGATGATTGGGTCAGCAATACAAGCGCTTGCAGGACTTCTGCTCGGAATGCTAAGCAGGAGCTCGGGGAAGCTAAAATATGATCATCTTTCTGGCGATCGGTGCCGCTGCTAGTGATGAATGCAGGCTATATGGTGCAAATGAATCGTGCTACACGGTGGCACAGTGGGTAGTGCTCTCACCTCACAGCAAGAGGACCTGGGTTTGATTCCCAGCCATGGTGACCAGGTTCCTTTCCATGGAGTTTGCATGTTCTCCCAGTGTGTATGTTGGTGTCCTCCCATAGTCAGGTGAATTGGAGATGCGAGATTCCTCTTAGGTGTGAGGCTGTGCATCAATGGCTATCTTTACATGCAGAGGTATTCTGTAATCCAATTGAACTCATTCTTATTCTAGATTAAGACTGAGGTGTTTATATGCTCACTCTACTCAACAATCTGATGAAGATCTCTGTTTACATGCACACCACAAGTAATCGGAGCCTGCGTAGGGTACAGCTTGGTGTAAACGTTACCATAACAACGAGCATCGAGCGAGTGAGACCAGCAGAAGTATGTTACTTGAGTTTTCAGTTAGCACGCCCGTGGAGGAGTCAGGACAACATACTTCATATGTACTTATTAAAGAAGGGCCGAGAGTAAGACGCCATGTGCTGCAACACTGTTTTCATCCATGTTAGCTTTGGGTCGATCTCCCACGACTTCATCCATAATTTCGTAAAATCAGGACAGTAGATCATAGCCGCTTTCACCGTTCTGCTTGTTAGCTTCATAATACTCTGATCTCAGAAACTTCCATCTGTTTTTAATTTACTCTATAGTTCGTGTAAACCCACCGTCGTTCATTTGCTCATATACTCGCCTGAACAGCTCGTTATTGCGAGCTTTACGGCCGTCCATCCTGCTAACTGTTTTTAAATCTTTTAAGGTTTAAATCATGAACTTTGTCTTTTCTAAAGACCAGTCTCTACCTCCCGCCATGTTGAAACGTCCTCTATGACGCTACTGTACATGCACAGAGTGTATATAAACTTTCCGATTGGGAATGTAATCAGATACAGGGGTTTACACGACTATTATTCTTCTATTAAACAGATTATTTACTGGATTACCCACCTCCTTCAATCAGATAGAAATTGAAATTGGAATGACCTCAATTGGACTAGTCTATTCAGATTGAGGTGTATATATGGACGAATTCTATTCCAATTAACGGATTATCGGGCTGCATGTAAACGAAGCCAATGTGTATGTTTCTGTGACAACTAGCTCAACACATGAGTAAATGTGAACCAACAGTATGTACCTATACGTTTGCTTCTAGTGGAGTTGCAGTATACTAGTACTAGATGAAAACTAGTTGTGTATTCAGAGTTTTAAGTATTCTGAAAATATACTTTCATAAACTAAAAAGTGGCCAATTTAATCCCAAGAAGTATTAATATAGTCCCCTACTTAATTGTAGTATACTTACTACATAAAGTATACTTGAGAAATGTACTTCTACTTAACTTATGTTTACTTAATAAACTAAACATTAAGTATATTTAATATTTGTAATTAGGAAAACTGTTTATAGTGAACATTGTGAGCTAACGCTGAATGAAAGTTGATGGAAACATGTTAGCATTGTGCATATTCATCATGCTAGCTGCTCCTCACTATTGCTTTAAGACTCGACTTGTTCTGAGAATCCTGAGACTCATAAGACACTGAAAAGTTCCTCTTAGCGACGGCTAGTGTTGCTAATGAGGAGTGAAAGCCAGAAGGGGCTACAGTTAGCACTGCACTCATTAGGCAAGCCAACTGGTTACCACTACTATTCACTGGTCATTAGCGATGTTAGCATGTGTGGATGAAGTCCAGTGATCTTGCTTGGCTACTGCAAGACAGCTGATAAGACGATGTTGTAAGAGATATAATCAATTCAAGTTTTTTTGTGTAGCACTTTTTATAACAATGTTTCCACGAAGCAGCTTTACAGAAGTTTGAAAACATACAGTTACTATATATATCCCCCTGTGAGCTAGCCAGAGGCTACGACAGCAAAAAAACTAACTCAGACTGGAGGATGAAACCTTGGGAGGAACGAAGACTCACAAGGGGAGGCCTGTCCTCCACTGGTCAAACAGTATTTACAGTTTATTAGTCTACTTTCAAAATAGAACTAAGAGAATCTCTGTGTGAAGTCTGGATGGCTAAGATTTAGAAACTGTTTTAGTGTGTGTTGGCCATGCGATGGACTGGCGACCTGTCCACGGTCTACCCTGCCTTTTCCCAATGACACTGGGATTGGCTCCTGGATTGGATTATTAAATGCCATCATCTTGCAGCCGCTGGTTTTGCTACCCAGATAGCAATGTAACGTCAGAGCCAATGGTTTCAGAGTTTCTTTGCTTTCTGTGTAATGACGAATGAAAGCTGGTAAGCTGCTTAGCATGATGCAATGTGGTCATCACTAGTTTTGTCTTATTGTTAGCTATATAACTATTTTTATGTATTCTTATTGACATAAATAAGACTGTGTGTATATATCAATATCTTAAGATGGTACTATATATATATATATATATATATATATATATATATATATATATATATATATATATATATATATATATATCGTCGCTGTTTAAAAAAAAAACATTGTTGATTTTGAGTTTCTACATTATTTAAACACGCCAATGGTTGTGTACATTGTGTGAAAATTTCATGATGAATGGACCAATAGAAGTGCTCCACATATAGCTCGGACAAAATTCTGGTTCCATTGACTTACATTGAAAGTAAAGTATGTTTTTGGTCTCTCCTGTAAAATTGCAATTTTAGAGATACTTGTTTTTCATTGGACAGCGACAGTATATATATATATATATATATATATATATGTATATATATATATATATATATATATATATATATATATATATATATATATATATATATATATATATATACACTACCGCTCAAAAGTTTGGGATCACAGTGAAATGTTCTTGTTTAAATGGAGTATCTTCTTCCTTAACACAACAATGAACTGACGGGTCTCTAAAGAAAGTTGTTTCTTTCTGGTCATTGTGAGTCGGTCGGCAAGCCATCAACTGCTGATCTTCAGATACTAAACTAACCTAGAATGTTGTTCCCTTTTATACTCACTTATTAGTAGAATGTTTTTCAGCTGTGCATCACAATTGATCAAGAGTGTCCTAACAACCAATTAGTCCAATAACATCCTTAACTTGGATTGGCGGCCGTACCAGGAGATTTAGACAGAGGACTGAGAATTACTGATAATAGAACTATATGCTAAATAAGCCTCTATACAAAAATAGACTTTAATACAAACATTTTTATTCTTTAAAAATCATTTGATACACTTACAATATTTTAAGCGGTGTATATACATATGGCATTTATATGTGAGTGTAAAATCAGGCCTTACGAGTTGTTATAGGCCAACCTGATTTTCCCAGTATGAGACAAACTGTTCCCAATAGCTATACAAGCATATATGGCCCAAGTTCTGCTTTCAATTAACAGGATCTCTGTCTTTCAGCTGGCCTCTCCTACTGCTATGAGCACAGCGCTCCGAGGGATCTCCTGCTATCTAAGAGAGGTACGTTTCCTTATTCTGTCTAATCCGCTGAGTTCCCAGTACCGGTTCACTGGTCCCATTCAGTTCCCCCCATCCAAGATACTAATGCTCCACTTTGCGATGCCCATAGTCTCTCCACCACTAAATATTTAACTAAAGTGGGGGCTCGGTTTCTCTGAGGACGGCAGCTGCGCCCCCCTTTCAAGTCGCTCCCTCATTACCGGACCATTTGACACAGCCAGGCAAACCAGTTCAGCAGATCACTTCCTGAGACCTGCTAATTAGTCAAATGAGGCCAGGACGAAAGCGCTTGACAAGTGGAACCGGAATAGAGAAAGGAAAGGAGAGAGAGAGAGAGAGAGAGAGAAAGAGAGAGAGAGAGAAAGAGAGAGAGAGAGGGTAGGAGGGTGTCTTAAATGAGTGCAGCTATCTTGGAGAGGCAGGAAAGTTTAACGGTTCGTTGATGAGGAGGGCAGGAAGGGGCATTTATCTGGGGGGCCTTCCTCCACTCAGGGATCACCTGATGCGCTGGAGAAGGAGGTGCAGAGGGATGGAGGATGCTGGAGACGAGCTGCTAGAGAAAGAAAGTGCGTCCCGCTTGTTTGACATGTTTGGAAGACGCTGTGTTTAAAATCCTTATTAGAGTCAGCGATCGAGGCGGACTCAGAGGAATGTTGTTTCAGGGCGCCGGGTTACGTCACGCCTGAATCTGACGGCTCACGTACGGCTTAAAATACCGCAGCGCTGTAAAGCTATAAATACATGCGGCGGTACGTACAGAGCTGCCTATGGTCACGAGTGACTCACACTCTCTGGTCTCTTCTGGATTTTTGTGCTCACTTTTCACTCATCTGCACCCCCCCAACATGCTCCCTCAGTCATCTGCCCTCCCCTCCATCTGTGCCTTCCAGCCTGATGGCAGCTTGTCATTAGTAAGCTACGTAACCAGTTCATTACAGAATGACGTGGAGCTGATGTTGAGAACAAACATACAGTGTTTTTAGCTGCTCTTCAAGTTCTAGTATGGAGGAGGTGAAGCGAAATGGTGCAGACCCTCCAGAATTGCTCAAGCTGAAGAAGTAAACCTCAAGGGTTCTTCAAGGCTTGTTTGGTAATGGGTATCGTTCTATATAGAACCAGTTCATGCTTAAATGGTTCTTTAGGTTGATGGAGAATGTCTTGAAACTGGTTCTATATGGAGCACAAACAAGGGTACTGCTGTAAATACAGGCTTGGCATGGTAACAGTAGCAGAACCCATTGGTGCCATATAGAAGCACTTGTTTCCATATAAGAACCATATAGAACTAACAAAAACATATTCTCTTCTGAAGAACCATTTCCAACCATACATTTAAATATTTAATGGTTCTATACAGAACTCCTAGTTCTAAATAGAGTCATTCTCTTTAGTAAAGAAACGCAGAAGAATCATCTAGTGTAGTATTGGCTTCCTTCAACCTGGTGCCCATCATTCTTCAAGAAACACCACTACTGTCAGAAGGGATACAAGGACTATTGGGAGTTCTAGAACCCTCTCTCCTCATTTACACTGCTTCATTTGGTTTGATTGTTGGGGAATGTGTGCTCCAGTCATCGAACATTAACAGTCTGCACCATCATTCTCCAACACTGACATCATTCAACACATGCACACAAATGACGACAACAATCTCCGGATTCCGCAACAATACATATATATCTGCCAACAGAGCAACATTTACTCAATAAATATTCATTAACTGACATTCTCCACCAAACACCATTCTCAACATTTTCCATCATTCCATTATTCTGCATAGTTCTCCTCTAAATGCCAACATTATCCTTACAAGCCCCAAAATTGTTATTTATATACCAACATTCTCTTCCAAATACCAACATTCTCCAACAAACACCAACATTCTCCAACAAGCACCAACATTCTCTTCCAAATACCAACATTCTCTTCCAAATACCAACATTCTCCAACAAACACCAACATTCTCCAACAAACACCAACATTCTCCAACAAACACCAACATTCTCTTCCAAATACCAACATTCTCTTCCAAATACCAACATTCTCCAACAAACACCAACATTCTCCAACAAACACCAACATTCTCTTCCAAATACCAACATTCTCTTCCAAATACCAACATTCTTCAACAAACACTAACATTCTCTTCCAAATACCAACATTCTCCAACAAACACCAACATTCTCTTCCAAATACCAACATTCTCTTCCAAATACCAACATTCTCCAACAAACACCAACATTCTCTTCCAAATACCAACATTCTCTTCCAAATACCAACATTCTCTTCCAAATACCAACATTCTTCAACAAACACTAACATTCTCTTCCAAATACCAACATTCTCCAACAAACACCAACATTCTCCAACAAACACCAACATTCTCTTCCAAATACCAACATTCTCCAACAAACACCAACATTCTCCAACAAACATCAACATTCTCTTCCAAATACCAACATTCTTCAACAAACACCAACATTCTCTTCCAAATACCAACATTCTCTTCCAAATACCAACATTCTTCAACAAACACTAACATTCTCTTCCAAATACCAACATTCTCCAACAAACACCAACATTCTTCAACAAACACTAACATTCTCCAACAAACACCAACATTCTCTTCCAAATACCAACATTCTCCAACAAACACCAACATTCTTCAACAAACACTAACATTCTCCAACAAACACCAACATTCTCCACCAAACACCAACATTCTCTTCCAAATACCAACATTCTCCAACAAACACCAACATTCTCCACCAAACACCAACATTCTCTTCCAAACACCAACATTCTCTTCCAAATACCAACATTCTCTTACAAATACCAACATTCTCTTCCAAACACCAACATTCTCCACCAAACACCAACATTCTCTTCCAAACACCAACATTCTCTTCCAAATACCAACATTCTCCAACAAACACCAACATTCTCCACCAAACACCAACATTCTCTTCCAAACACCAACATTCTCTTCCAAATACCAACATTCTCTTGCAAATACCAACATTCTCCAACAAACACCAACATTCTCCACCAAACACCAACATTCTCTTCCAAATACCAATATTCTCCAACAAACACCAACATTCTTCAACAAACACTAACATTCTTCAACAAACACCAACATTCTTCACCAAAAACCAACATTCTCCAACAAACACCAACATTCTCCACCAAACACCAACATTCTCTTCCAAATACCAACATTCTCCAACATTCTCCAACAAACACCAACATTCTCCACCAAACACCAACATTCTCCACCAAACACCAACATTCTCCAAGAAATACCAATATTCTCCAACAAACACCAAAATTCTTCAACAAACACTAACATTCCTTAACAAACACCAAAATTCTTCAACAAACACTAACATTCCTTACCAAACACCAACATTCTCCAACAAACACCAACATTCTTCAACAAACACTAACATTCTCCAAGAAATACCAACATTCTCCAACAAACACCAACATTCTTCAACAAACACTAACATTCTTCAACAAAAACCAAGATTCTCCAAGAAATACCAACATTCCTCAACAAACATCAACTTTCTGTTTCAAAGAACATTCTCCAAAACACAACATGCTCGTCCTAACACCAACATCCTTTTCCGAACATCAACATTCTCCAACAAACACCAACATTCTTCAACTAACATCAACATTCTCCAACAAACACCAACATTCTCCAAGAAACACCAACATTCTTCAACAAACACTAACATTCTTCAACAAAAACCAAGATTCTCCAACAAACACTAACATTCTTCAACAAACACCAACATTCTTCAACAAACACCAACAATCTCCAACAAACACCAACATTCTCCAAAAGACTCTAGTATTTACAAACACCAACACTGTCCAGCAAGTATACATCTTAACATACTAATTTTATCAGTTGTGTTTATTCCAGTAGAAAAGTATTGAGAATGAATATGAAAGATGGAGAATATTCTAGAAACACACATATAGGTATGTCACACTAGCCTAGCGTTGACTTTAGCACATCGCAGTCCTAAAACTGAGGTTTAAAGCCAGGTTTCTAGATTCCAGTTCTAGATTATTATTTAGCAGTTGCATGCAGTGTGTCAACTTTAATATCAGGATGGAACTAAAGCAAAGTGATTGTCCCTTGAAGCGTTGTTCCTTGCCTGAATTCCAAATGGCAGAGGTTAAAGTTGAGCGGCTTTTCCTTTAGGGGAGGCTTTCACTCAGCCTAACTGGTCCATACCGTAGTTCATAGTTTACCGTGTTGTCCCTCACATTACCGACTGTCAGCAAGCTGGACTCTAATTGAGGCCGACATTACTGTTTTACTTATGAAATGCCCGAGGACTTGTTGGACCAGGAGAAATCGCTATCTGTAGCAGGATTTGAGTAAATTAATCTCAATGCACGCCACACAGCGAGAGATATACATCACAGCAGGAATGAGCGGAAAGTAAATCACTTCATTCGTTAGACCGGGCTGATGAATACGGCACAGGCAAATGAGTAATAAAGGCAGAAGTCTCGGGAACGCGTGGCAGAAACCTGAGCTCTGCTATTGAGAACCCACCATTGATCACGCCAGCTTTGTTCTGCTGATCTCCTGGCCGTATCTACACAAGACAGATCTCTCTGCGACTCCAGCGAATTCCTTTCCGAATAACAAGCAGACGCAGTAACAAGAAGACGCGGCCGCAGACTTCCTTTCGCTGTTGAGCTTTATTATTATTCATGTATTCCGGCGCCTAACTATTCAGATTTTTCGTGCCAAGTCCTAGAAATTCTAATCATCTCTCCCAAGGTAGCAACCTGTGGTGCGCAGTGCTGGGGCCCATTGTTACGTCAAGTTTGAAACAGATGGGAATTCATCAAAGTGACACATCAGGAAGAAATTATGGAGGAAGAGAGTCTCACAGCCTTTCAAGCGTATTCCACAGCTGAGCTGATTATGTATCCTGTATACAGCTGGGCCGGAGACTCAACTATAGCTAACAGGCCACTTGTTGTTGACTTGGTGTCACTTTGATGTTGTGAGTGTCTACATGAACAGTATTCTTAGATTTAAGATCGTAGATCCCTTAAATACACTGTCTACTGAGGTTCCATCTAGAGATCGACTGATATATCGGTCGGCCGATATATTGGGCCGATATTTGCCATTTTTTTAATATATCGGCATCAGCCATTATCAGCATTTCACAGCGCCGATTTAAAGTCAGGCACGTCCCCAGGCCCCGTGTTATTGGTGCGGTGGAACCTGCTGCTGCGCATGTGAAGGACCCCAGGCCGAAAACTTTGGAACTGTTCAGCCAGTAGGTGAAAATCAATCATTTATAGCGAACAGTGAGGTTTTTAATGACGTGGTTTTGTGTTTCTAGTTCCACCGTAGACATGGTACCGACGTACCGAGGTCTCAATGATGCCTTTGACTGCTTGTCTTTTATAGGGCTACCTTTTTGCTTTTTTCGGCCCACCAGTACACCTGGCCAGTCGTTATTCTTTGGAGTGACCAGTGGTTCCTGAATAGAAGTTCTAAAGATAACATTGGAGCCTTATAAGGCAGGGGTCCCAAAAAGCCCTGACCTTCCCGCAAGCTTTCTTGGCCACCTGTCTCTCATATACTGCTATAGGGGTAAAATCCAACTACAGAGAGTCTCTCCGGAGGAACCAGAGGAACCAGTGTTTTTTTTCTCTTTCTCTTGCTCTCTCGCTCTCTCTCTCTCTGAGCGCCTCATCCTCCTTTAAGAACTGCAATATTTTTTTATGCACTTCTTAATAACTTGTTAGTTTTGGGTATGAAGAGATGTATGTTACACTCTTTCAGCAGTAATGTGGTCACGCTGTAAGTTTATGTCAGTGTTATAAATGATAATAAATGATG
The DNA here is from genome assembly GCA_021613375.1 of Megaleporinus macrocephalus. Classification (NCBI taxonomy): domain Eukaryota; kingdom Metazoa; phylum Chordata; class Actinopteri; order Characiformes; family Anostomidae; genus Megaleporinus; species Megaleporinus macrocephalus. Next base: position 41,206,689 of record CM038715.1, read on the forward strand.
TTAAGTTCAGAAATGTTGTGTATCTACTTGTTATTATTACTAGTGTGACATTTTAGCAGCAAATAAAGCGGAAAACCTCTAGATATCAGCCTTAAAAATCCCAAAAAAAACCCTGACCTCTAAACATCGGCTATAGAAAAACCCATATCGGTCGATCTCTAGTTCCATCCTTTGACCCAATAGTAAGAAAGCATTTACTGGTTCCTCAGCCACTTAGACAATCCCATTTTCCAACATGGCAGATACAAGTGGAGCTACGAGTGGTCAAGAGATGTTTGAATGTAAGGTTATAGCAAGCCACGCTCGTCTCACCACATCCACAACATAAGAACCAAAAGCATAAACAAAGAGATGGTAGTATCTAGATAAGGTATCAGAAAGCCCTTGATAGCAATTGCAGCTCTGAGACGTCTACACTAAGAAGTATGTATTAATGTTTGACCACGTTGGGGTTCAATGTTGGCCCTTCAGTCTTAACAAACCATTTTACGAGGGCCCTTCTTGCTGGACTCATATTTTCAAAAGCCTCCATAACGCGATTTAAGTCTTGGCTGTACACCAACCGGCCATTTCATTAGGAACACCTCCTTGTATCTACACTAGAATAGTCCACGAACCAAAACTGTCCAGCCAACTGCGTCCTGTGGGCAGTGATAAAGGACTAGAGAACACAAACTGTGCAGCAGCAGATGAGTCACTGATTACATCTACAAGGTGGACCAGCAAGTAGTAGGAGTGGACATAGAGTGGACTGCTGTGTCTGATCCACTCACACCTGCTGAGAATGATCCACCACCCACAAAATATCTGCTCCTTGGTGGTCCTGTAGGGCTCCTGACCATTGAGGAACAGGGTAACAAAGTATACAATGAAACAAACTACAGTCTGTAAGTGTAGAACTACAAAGTGCTTCTATATGGTCAGTGGAGCTAATTCAGACTGAAGATGGTGTTTCAGGTCAGAAGCACAACCAAGAGCATGCTTGTTTTCTTCCAAATTTGTGGAGCTGTGCACCCTGAATTCCTCCCCCAGGCTCAGGCCCTCAATCCTGAGCTGTACTGCATCGTTCTGAGGTTCCGGAGGAGAACATCTAACTCTGGTGCGATGGCAGTTGGGTGCTCCATCATGATAACTTGCCTGCTTACCAGATCCAACTCCATCCATCTTCTTTCTCCTCCCTAAAATGAAATTCAACCAGAAGAGCTGTGGCTTTGACCCAATGGAGGAGTGGCAGATGGTAGTTGGTAGATGGAAGAAGCAGTTGGGGTTAGGTGCCTTGCTAATAGGTGCAGCCTTGAAACCTGTTGATTACACATCATACACTGCATTGTTTGTTCATGTTTCCTTCAATACCGTGTAATGTTCAAGTTTGCAGAGAAGCAGCCCAAATCATGGTTCTCCCACCTTCATACCTCACTGAGGTTCTGGTGTTCTGGTGACCATATGCACCAACCTTCGTTTCTCCAAACACGTCAAGCTGAATCATTGGAAAACGTACTGTGTGGCTATGAATATCTATGTATACTCAAGTTACGATGGCTTGTAAAGTTGTGTAGAAGTTACCCAGCTTCTGCCTTATCTGCTGTGTGTTTGTGTGTTTGTAGTGGGAGACGGAGCAGCAGAGGAGTTTGGAGGAGCGGGGCCGACTGCTCCTGTGCTTGCAGTTCCTTCCCCCAGCCCAGGACCTCGAAGGTAAAGAGGTCCCGCCAGAGACCAAAGAGAGAGCCAAAGGTGGCTTGTGCGTGGGCGTCCGGCGCTGTGCTCACCTGGCAGCCATGGACGTCAACGGCTTCTCCGACCCTTATGTCAAAACGTAAGTGTGTATGCTGTGCGGTCGCCTTGTTGTTGGATGGGATGCACGACTTCATGGGAACTTACTCGCTCAAGATTAGCAAGCTGAAGGACATCCACAGTGGGGAGCTAGTATTGAAAGGGAGGAAACCCACACCAGTAGGAGCTCAAGGATTGAAGGGTTTACACCAGTGCTCAGTGCTTAGTGTTCAGTCAGAGTGTGGATCCCTATCTAGTACAAACAGGTCTAAGTCCAAACTAATCAAGCTCAAACACTGCGACAAACAAAGAGCCAGCGCTGATACCTAGAAAGAAGACAACTAAATAAAAAAGATTAGACACAGAGCAACACCTAGCAACATCTTCTCTGGAACACCTACAGAGAAGAAGATAAATACAAGACTGCATGCAGTATCAGTGCAATACTTATCCAGAGTTCCTAGAAGATCAAGTGCTATTTTCTACCAATGTTTCAGTAGATCAGTGTTTATAAGTGCTTCACAAAGAGACGGTGGTCACCTCTTCAAGCAGGACCAGACATGGTTCTAGCATGGAGTGATTGCACCAGTTAAACGAACTGGACTGGTGATCAAGCTTGGATACAGTACAGTTTAGAACGTTCAACATGGTAGAAACCAGAATCTGGTGAGAACGTTTCTGCCGGGGTGGACGGCTGTAGAGCTCATATGTAATGAGCTGTTGAAGTGAGTGTAACGTATGGTTGGGGGAGTGAACGGTATCTATATACTGGGCTCTCTGACGGGAATTGATGGTGTGGACGTGTTGAAGGGAGTACTGGAAGGCGTTGTTAGCGTAGCATGTTTAGTGTTCTGAGTGTCTGTCTGTAGTGTGTGATGAGAGAGTGATACGTCCTGACAGACATCAGAGAGAAAAGTGGGTCTCTGCTATATTTACTCGAATGCCACTGATGTCCTTAAGCTTAACATCACAGTCGTCTCATTTACTCGCTTTTTCTTTTTCTCTCCCTCTCTCTGTCTGTCCTCTCTCTCTCCTCTCCCTCTCTCGCTCTCTTCTCTTTCTCTTTCTTTCTCTCTCTCCTCTCCCTCTCTCGCTTTCTTCTCTTTCTCTTTCTGTTTCTGTCCTCTCTCTCTCCTCTCTCTCTCTCTCGCTTTCTTCTCATTCTCTTTCTCCTTTTGTCCTCTCTCTCTCCTCTCTCTTTCTCGCTCTCTTCTCTTTCTCTGTCTCTCTCCTCTCTCTCTCTCGCTCTCTTCTCATTCTCTTTCTCTTTCTGTCCTCTCTCTCTCCTCTCTCTCTCTCCCGCTTTCTTCTCATTCTCTTTCTCCTTTTGTCCTCTCTCTCTCCTCTCCCTCTCTCGCTCTCTTCTCTTTCTCTTTCTTTCTCTCTCTCCTCTCCCTCTCTCGCTTTCTTCTCTTTCTCTTTCTCTTTCTGTCCTCTCTCTCTCCTCTCTCTCTCTCGCTCTCTTCTCTTTCTCTTTCTTTCTCTCTCTCCTCTCCCTCTCTTGCTTTCTTCTCTTTCTCTTTCTCTTTCTGTCCTCTCTCTCTCCTCTCTCTCTCTCTCGCTTTCTTCTCATTCTCTTTCTCCTTTTGTCCTCTCTCTCTCCTCTCTTTCTCGCTCTCTTCTCTTTCTCTGTCTCTCTCCTCTCTCTCGCTCTCTTCTCATTCTCTTTCTCTTTCTGTCCTCTCTCTCTCCTCTCTCTCTCCCGCTTTCTTCTCATTCTCTTTCTCTTTCTGTCCTCTCTCTCTCCTCTCTCTCTCTCCCGCTTTCTTCTCATTCTCTTTCTCCTTTTGTCCTCTCTCTCTCCTCTCTCTTTCTCCTGCTTTCTTCTCATTCTCTTTCTCCTTTTGTCCTCTCTCTCTCCTCTCTCTTTCTCGCTCTCTTCTCTTTCTCTTTCTGTCTCTCTCTCCTCTCTCCCTCTCTCGCTTTCTTCTCATTGTCTTTCTCTTTCTGTCCTCTCTCTCTCCTCTCCCTTTCTCGCTGTCTTCTCTTTCTCTTTCTGTCTGTCTCTCTCCTCTCTCGCTCTCTTCTCTTTCTCTTTCTGTCTCTCTCTCCTCTCTCTCTCTCTTTTTTTCTTCTCTTTCTCTTTCTCTTTCTCTTTCTGTCTCTCTCTCCTCTCTCTCTCTGCTTCTCTCTCCTCTCTCTCTCCTCTCTCTGTCTGTCCTCTCTCTCCTCTCTCTCTCTCTCTCGCTCTCTTCTCTTTCTTTCTTTCTCTCTCTTCTCTCTGTCCTCTCTCTCTCTCGCTCTCTTCTCTTTCTCTTTCTGTCTCTCTCTCCTCTCTCTCTCTCGCTTTCTTCTCATTCTCTTTCTCTTTCTGTCCTCTCTCTCTCCTCTCCCTCTCTTGCTTTCTTCTTTCTCTTTCTCTTTCTGTCTCTCTCTCCTCTCCCTCTCTCTCTCGCTTTCTTCTCATTATCTTTCTCTCTCTCTCTCCTCTCTCTCTGTCTGTCCTCTCTCTCTCCTCTCTCTCTGTCTGTCCCCTCTCTCTCCTCTCTCTCTCTCTTGCTTTCTTCTCTTTCTCTTTTTCTCGCTCTCTCATCTTTCTCTTTCTCTCTCTTTTACCCTCTCCTCGTTCTTTCTCTGTCTCTCTATCTCTCTCTCCTCTCTCTCTCTGCTTCTCTCTCCTCTCTCTCTCCTCTCTCTCTCTTTATTCTCATTTTCTATCTCTCTCTGCTTCTCTCTCCCTCTTTCTTTCCCTCTCAGTCTGCCCCTCTCTCTCTCTTTCTTTCTCTCTGGCTCCCACTCTTTCTCTCTCTGCGTCTTGCCCTCTCTCTCTCTCCTCTTTCACTCTCTCTTTCTCTCTGTCCTTTCTCCTCTCTCTCTTTTCTTTCCCACGTTTTCCTTTTACTTCATTTTGTTCTGTTTTCATTACGTTCTGCAGATATTATCGGATTTTCTTTGATCGCCCGCTCTTTATCTTTTCTTGTCATCTTTTGCTAATCCTCTTTCCTTCTCGTGTTTTCTTTAACATCTCTTATTTCTTTACTTTTCCTTTTTTATTTTTATTTTTCCTTATCTCCTTTTTCACTCTTCCTTTCTATTAACTTTTTTTTCACTAGTCCAACATCTTTACCATTTCAAGCGTAGCGTTTCTTTCCTTCAATATTGCATTTTCCTCGTCGCTCCAGTGCAGCGTCTTTCCTTTGGTTTCCGGGGAGATCAGATATAAGATAATCCACTCGCAGGGTTGAGTAGTGACGGAATACATGATACATACACTATGCTTGAGGCACTCTGGGACATTATTTATATATAAAAAAACTATTTTTACAGACAGGCAGCTTTTATATACTCAGTAAACACTTTATTATTAAATATTAAACAGTATTAATAGAGTAAGTAGTGGTTTTCCATACGTCAGTGTGTTTATTTAACTCTTTCCAAGCTTCTCCTAAACAACCCAGTATTATTATCAGTTCTCATCTAATACCTGCTTTGACTGCTCAGTACTTCATTAAGCTAAATCAAGATTGCTGCTGAAGGAACTGAACACATTCATACAATGTCTGGGGCGTCTAGGAGAAATCTGGAACCTAACTTTGTTCTTCAAACTGAAGCTCAAGATATGATCTACTTCTTTCAAGTAACAATGTATAGTAAGCTGCAACACAGTACATTTCCAAAGTAACCTCCCACAACTCGAAGAAACATAAGAGATAAAAACAAGAGTTTCCAAAACTGGAGTTTGATTAAAAGCTTCCGAGAAAATGAGGCTCCTAACAACCACCTGGAAGGTCTGGTAGACCCACCAACACTGTCCCAATCAGATACATTCAGAAAGCATTCACAGGTGTTTCTGTTCATCCTTCCACTGTGAGAAGACATCTCAACACTATGGGGTCTGAAAGGATGTGTAGCTGTTCAAGAAGCTCCTCACTGAGATACAGAGGAGATACAGACACATCAAACAAAGAAGCTGCTGTTAACCACTCCAGAGTCCAGACCTCGTGGTCACTGAATGTGTTTGGGGTTGTTTGGATGGTGAGAAGCAGAACCAAACTAGCACCTCCTGTTGCTCTGACTCCCAGCCAACATGTTCCTGTGGGCCCCACTTGGGTTAAAGATGGGCTGCCAATTGGGTCCCCATTTAAGCAACCAAATTTGCACCCACAAAGATTTGTCCATTGGTTCCATATGGGCCCGGTGTGTGTTTTTGCCCATGTGAGCCACTAATGGGGCCAATCTGGGCTGCAAGCTGGGCCCATGTAAACAATCCTCCACACAAATGTAGCCTAACTTGGCCTCATGATAGTGACCAAAATGGTGCCCACAACTGGGGCCCACTGCAATAGCCTAACTGTCACATGGGGCCCACATTCATAGCCTGAGTCCCATAACTGTAAACCAGCTGGTCCCCCAGCGGTAGCCTTACTGGGGCCCAGAACTATATTCTAATTGGAGCTCTCAAACTGACCCAACTGAACCCCCGCAACTCTAGCCCAACTGGGGCCCAAAGTTAGAACCCAACTAGATTCTGTGTATCACCAATCAAAAAGCTACAAACCCATACAGCCCTGATAAAACACATATATAGGGCCCATGTGGACATGCAGTCTTTAGACTGTGAGAGGAAACCAGAGCCCCCACAGGAAACCCACCCAGACACTAGGACACTTAAACCCCTGATATTATATTTAGTTTATATTTAGCTGTTGAGTACTGTTCTGTTAAATATGTGTTCTGGTTTTTCCCCCATACTGAAAAAGGAGAACCTACTAACTTGTACTTAATGGCTGTTTTGACTGGATATTAAATGAACGACGGGTGGTCTCTCATCTCTTACCTCTCCATCCCCCCGTTCTCTCTTCTTTGACTCGTTCTTTCCTTTTTTTCACAAACACACACACAGACAGTGATTCTCCAGCGGGCAAATAACAAATATGGAAGCCTCTCAGTCCTGGTCTCACACGCACGCATGCACACACACACACACACACACACACACACACACACACACACACACACACGTCATTGCTGTGTGTCATGTGTGTGTGTGTGTGTGTGTGTGTGTGTGTGTGTGTGTGTGAGAGAGAGAGAGATATGCGTAGGCACGTTCTGCATTAAAAGCCAAAAGAAGAACAGAAATGGGGGCCATTCAGCAGAGAGAGCTTCGAATGTCCTGCATTATTAACTCAACCTCTCTCTCTCTCTCTCTCTCTCTCTCTCTTTCTGCATCTCTCTCTCTCTGTCTCTCTCTCTTTCTCCCTCTTTCTTTTTCTCTCTCTGTCTCTCTCTTTCTCTCTCTCTCTCTCTCTCTTGCTGTCTGTCTCTTTTTCTCTTTTTCCCTCTCACTCTCTCTGTCTCTCTCTTTCTCTGTCCCCCTCTCTCTTTTTCTCTTTCTCTCTCTCTGTCTTTCTCTTTTCCCTCTCTCTCTCTCTCTCTTTCCCTCTCTCCTTTTCTCTCTTTCTCCCTTTTTCTCTTTCTCTCTATCTCTCTCTCTCTTTTTCCTTTTCTCCCTCTCTCTCTTTCTCTCTCTTTCCTTTTTTCCCCTCTCTCTGTCTCTCTTTCTCTCTTTCTCTCTCCCTACCTCTCTCTCTCGCTCTCTCAGGTACCTCAAACCAGACGTGAAGAAGAAATCAAAACACAAGACGGCTGTAATTAAAAAAACACTGAATCCTGAGTTTAATGAGGTATGTGTGTGTGTGTGTGGTTGTGTATGTGTGTGTGTGTGTATGTGTGTGTGTGTGTGTGGTTGTGTGTGTGTGTGTGTGTATGAGTGTGTGTGTGTGTGTGTGTGGGCATGTCTTTGTGTGTATTTGTCTCTTTGTGGGGTCCAAATCTCTGCTGAATCATGACAGCATTGTGTGGTTGTGGGCTCGTTTGTCTTCTCTCATGGTGTGGCCAACTCATTCACAGACCTAGTTCTCCACTCGTCACACGATGCTACCAAGCTAATGGCCAATTCTGTTACACCTGCACTGGCTAGCATGGTGATGGGAGGACTCTCTTGGACTCTCTGACCCTCTTGATCATAGTGGCCACACTTAGACGCAGGCCTGTGCTCGGTGACTGTGAGCTACTGGGGCCACTGCGGCGAGAGTCACCACCAGTTTAATAAAAACACTTTTCAGAGAGTGGTTTATTTCAAGAAATCTATAGACAAGCAGCCACAGTGTCAGCGGGGAGAATGTCATCAGATCTCAGCATCAGGTTTCAGACATCAGACAAAACAACGTCAGATTTCAGACTAAACAGCTCCAGGTTTCAGTGGAAACTCATAAAATCAGCCTACGCTAATGTACAGCAGTGCTGCTGGAGTGTTTAAACACCTCCTCAGTGTCACTGCTGGACTGAGAATCGTCCACCAACCAAAACTATCCGGACAGCAGTGTCCTGTGGGCGGCGTCCTGTGTCCACTGATGAAGGACTAGAGGAACACAAACTGTGCAGCAGCAGATGAGCTACTGTCTCTGACTTTACATCTACAAGGTGGACCAGCAAGTAGTAGGAGTGTCTAATAGAGTGGACACTGTCCACAGTCTGATCCACTCACACCAGCACCATGTCAGTGTCCCTGCAGTGCTGAGGATGACCCACCTCCCTAATAGTATCTGCTCTGTGGTGGTCCTGTGGGGGTCCTGATCATTAAAGAACAGAGTAATAAAGTATACAGAGAATCAGATGAACTACAGTCTGAAAGTGGAGCTCCTGTATGGTCAGTGGAGCTGATACAGTGAGTGTAGATAGAAGGGGGTGGTTTTAATGTTATGGCTGAGCAGTGTATATATACCAATTAGCGTTTGTGAAGAGCACAGCAGTGTGGGCGTGTTTTCCTGTGTTCCTGCTATTCAAGAGTCGTGTGCGTGTGTTTGCATTAATACGTCGCTGGTCTGCGTGTGCCTACGAGGGTCCCTGCAAATACTGTTTAAATGTCAAGTACTAGAAAAAGCTATGCGAGTCAATAAAACCAGTGAGACGACATGGCTATTTGCAAATGTTGTTTGTTGTTGGCTCTATAATAATAATGTTTTGGTCTACATGGAAAAAAATCAAGTATTTGTTCATTTCATACCTCGCTTTCTCCTCTACAGGAGTTTTTCTATGAGATCACATTCAACGAGCTGGCGACCAAGACGCTGGAGGTTACGGTCTGGGACTACGATCTGGGAAAGTCTAACGATTTCATTGGTGAATAGCAATTCTATCTCTTTACAATGAATCTGTACTATATTGTACATCCATATTGCTATTAGTTCACATATCATTATGCACACAAAATTCTGGATCTCATAGTGGTAAACCCAGTGCTTAATTTGTAAAACATCAGGTAATGGAACACTAAAGGTGGGGTGATCCTACAAGTGGGCAGTGATGGAAAGGGTCCTGGAACGCATAGACACAACAGTGCTTCAAGTATCCAACATAGTAGCATTCTATGCAATAAGATAGGCCTAGCTCTAATGACTGCAGTGAGGAGCTGCAACCATAAAATCTCAGAGATGCCACCAGAGGAACAGTTTTTCCTGGAACGTGGTGTCCTACACATAATCCAAATAAATAAAACCTTTCACGTTGCACGAAAACAACAATACATATACGAAGAAACAGCTGAAAAGGCTGCCTCACCTTCTAATTATTCAAATTACTCCACAACGGCGCCATTGCGTCTACAGTCTCCACTCAATTTCAACTGTCAAACCTCAGCAAACCTCACCGCCGACTAGCTCTCATGCATGACCATAACTTTAATATGCCAGAACTGCAATTAGCATCTACACACATCTACAAAATGAGCTGCTAAATTACACACAAACAACTAACATTCCTTATTTTATTTTCATTTATTTTATAAATAAGTCAGTATTTATTATAAATAAACAGTATTTAATAAAGAAAACATCACAGAGGTGCTGGATCTACATAAATATGTTCCGGAACTTAGGTGCTTGAAATATAAGAGGTTTCCTGTTCTGGCAAGATCTGGCACAAATTAAGTACTGGGTAAACCATAGTGGGCAAAACAAACCCACCACCATAATCCCCCCTCCACCAAACTTCACACTTGGCATAATGCAGTCAGAAAAGTCTCGTTCTCCTGACAACAGCCAAACCCAGACACATCTATCGGATTACCAGACAGAGAAGTGTGGTTGGTCACTCCAGAGAACACGTCTCCACTGCTCTAGAGTCCAGTGGCGGCGTGCTTTACTTCACAGCATCTGACGCTCTACATTGTTCTTGGTGATGTAAGGCTTGGATGCAGCTGCTCGGCCATGGAGACGCATTCCATGAAGCTCCTTGTGCTCTGTTCTTGAGCTGATCTGAAGGCCACATGAAGTTTGGAGGTCTGTAGTGATGGACTCTGTAGAAAGGTGGTGACCTCTGTGCTCTATGCTCCTCAGCATCCGCTGACCCGCTCTGTCATTGTACGTGTTCTACCACTTGGTGGCGGAGTTGCTGTCGTTCCCAATCAATAAAAACAATGATTTAAATGGGTAATACTATATATATATATATATATATATATATATATATATAAAGTATTACCCATTCATATATATATATATATATATATATATATATATATATATATATATATATATATATATATATATTTATATATATTTATATATATATAAGCTAAGCTAACATTGTACTGAGCTATACCTAGTCCAGCATGACTCCACCCGGGTCAATCCCAAAGTAGATCGAGTAGACCCGATCAGGTTTTTGGCTCCTGTTCTGTCGTAACTATACTTTTGAAAGCATGCATTGGTGGGCGGAGCCTCTATAAGTCAGTTAGCACGCTATATCACCACGATCTCCCTCCGTCACACTGTTAACGGAAGACAGCGAGCCTCCTGTTTTATTGTTTTCACACAATTATTCGAGAGAGCCAGTCAGTCTTGGGCTCTGAATAGAAGGCTGATTACATGTGTGCACATCACCATCCCGTAACAGCCGAGCGCTAATTACACGTTTCCTTCTGGTCTCCCAGGGGGCGTGTCCCTGGGCTGTCACTCGCAGGGCGACGCCCTCCAGCACTGGATAGACTGTCTGAAGAACAAGGGCAAGAAGGTGGAGCGCTGGCACACGCTGACCAACGACCTGCCCGGCTTCCAGGAGTGAAGAGGCCGGCGCCGGCGGCCGCTCGGCCGGCCTTGTTTTCATGAACATGGGTCCGTTTGGCAGCTGAATGGTGGGCGCGTGAAATTAGCAACAGGTGACCAGCATGCAACCACGCTGGATGAGTCCCGCTTGTTGGAAGTTTGTGTTGGAATCCGGCCCACTTGGAGGAACTTCACGAGCCTAAGGGGGGGGAACAATCTCCATTATTACTCCAAAATCTTCTTAATCTCTGGGTTTTATTCACAGCTAGGCTTTTTATATCTGTTCCGCTCTACCAACTCACTCCACTTCACAGTGACACGCCTCTGAAATGCAATTAGCTATTGTTTTATTATGAAGGTTAATCAAACTGTTGCGTTCACTGATGCATATTCTGGAAGGGTTTATTCTGGGATTTGGTGTATAATACCGAGCCTACGCAAATGAGTTTTAAATCAGGGCGGCTTTGAGAAGTAGTGTCTTAAAAATAGCACCACCGTTTGGTTTTAATGCAATAATTTCTGAGCTGTTTGTTGCGATAAGGCGCAGCCCCGTCTGACAGTGCTTCCTACCGATGCCCGTAGACGTGGTCTTAAATCCAAACGTGCAGTGTTGAAGAATTCGCCATTGAGCCGCTCGCCGCTGATGTTGTAAATTACCGTGGCTGTTTATTTGATGAGGATCAGGGACGCGTCCTCGCTAAAGGTTCGTACGTGTATGTTGTTCGGCATGCTCAGTGTGTGTAGATGTGGTTTTTCCTTCTCCACAGTTCTTCTCCGGGAGGCAGCCGCCGCTAGTAGCGTGTCGTAGAGAGGGGTGTACAAGCATGCAGCCGTCGTTCTGGAACTCCTTTACGACGAGCCACTGCCGTTCCCCGATTCACTGTTCTACTGAAGCAGTTCTGCAATCTCTCTCTCTCTCTCTCTCTCTCTCTCTACAGTCCCTGTCTCTCTCTCTCTCTCTCTCTCTCTCTCTCTCTCTCTACAATCCCTATGTCTCTCTCTGTCTCTCTCTACAATCCCTATGTCTCTCTCTACAGTTCCTATGTTGCTCTCTCTCTCTCCCTTTCTTTCTCTCCCTCTACAGTTCCTGTTTCTCTCTCTCTCTCTCTCTCTCTCTCTCTCCAGTCCCTATGTCTCTCTCTCTCTGTCTCTCTCTACAGTTCCTATCTCTCTCTCTCTCTCTCTCTCTCTCTCTAAAGTCCCTATGTTGCTCTCTCTCTCTTTCTTTCTCTCCCTCTACAGTTCCTGTTGTTCTCTCTCTCTCTCTCTCTACAGTCCCTATGTCTCTCTCTCTCTCTCTCTACAGTCCCTATGTCTCCCTCTCTCTCTCTCTCTCTCTCTCTTTCTCTCTCTACAGTCCCTGTCTCTCTCTCTCTCTCTCTCTCTCTACAGTCCCTGTTTCTCTCTCTCTCTCGCTCTCTCTCTACAATCCCTATGTCTCTCTCTCTCTACAGTCCCTATGTCTCTCTCTCTGTCTCTCTCTACAGTTCCTATGTCCCTCTCTCTCTCTCTCTACAATCCCTATGTCTCTCTCTCTCTCTCTCTCTCTCTCTCTCTACAGTCCCTATGTCTCTCTGTGGCTCTCTCTACAGTTCCTATGTCTCTCTCTCTCTCTCTCTCTCTCTCTCTCTCTACAATCCCTATGTCTCTCTCTGTCTCTCTCTACAGTTCCTATGTCTCTCTCTCTCTCTCTACAGTCCCTATGTCTCTCTCTGGCTCTCTCTACAGTTCCTATGCCTCTCTCTCTCTCTCTCTACAATCCCTATGTCTCTCTCTGTCTCTCTCTACAGTTCCTGTGTCTCTCTCTCTCTCTCTGTCTCTCTCTACAGTTCCTATGTCTCTCTCTCTCTCTCTTTCTCTCTACAGTCCTTATGTCTCTCCTTCTCTACAGTTTCTATGTTGCTCTCTCTCTCTCTACAGTTCTTGTTTCTCTCTCTCTACAATCCCTATGTCTTCCTCTCTCTCTCTCTCTCTCTCTCTCTCTCTCTCTCTTTTTAGTTCCTATGTTTCTCTCTCTCTCTCTTTCTCTCTCTCTCTTTCTCTCTTTCTCTCTCGGTTAATTAAAGGGAACATCCACAGATTTGTGATCCAAACTTCCGCAAATTCCTGTTGTTGCTGAACAAAGTCATTAAAGGGAAGTTTGGTGGGAAATGGTTCTGATGTACTTTACAGTGGTGGTGAATGGAACCAGGGGTCAACCAAGAGAAGGTCTTGGGTTTTGGTGAAGTAATGTGTCAGCAGACGTGCAGGAGCATCGTGCAAGTGAAATATCTAGGGAGTGGGGGGCTATGAGTGGTGGGCGGGGGTGGTAAGCATAGAGATGGTGGAAAATAGTGAGATATGGGGAATGGGGGGACACTGGTGAAGGTAGTGTTACAGTTTACCTGTACACAGGTAGGTGAAGGTAGTGTTACAGTTTACCTGTACACAGGTAGGTGAAGGTAGTGTTACAGTTTACCTGTACACAGGTAGGTGAAGGTAGTGTTACAGTTTACCTGTACACAGGTAGGTGAAGGTAGTGTTACAGTTTACCTGTACACAGGTAGGTGAAGGTAGTGTTACAGTTTACCTGTACACAGGTAGGTGCAGGTAGTGTTACAGTTTACCTGTACACAGGTAGGTGCAGGTAGTGTTACAGTTTACCTGTACACAGGTAGGTGAAGGTAGTGTTACAGTTTACCTGTACACAGGTAGGTGCAGGTAGTGTTAGACAGTAAGTAGGTACTGACTAAGGCAAAGCTTAGGTGTCTTGCTCAAGGGCACTTCAGTCGTGTGTGCAGTTGACTTTCCAATCACAATTCCCAAACTTCCTTTCAGATCAGATCAGAAAGATGTGGTTCTAGATTGGATGCAGGGAGGTCACAGCTGAGAGCTGAACAGAGCCAATCAACTCACTTACCTACACCTACATATAAAAAAGATCAGATCTGAGCAACAAAAACAAACCCCACAATCAGAAATTAAGCTTGTTAATATATGATCTCACTGAGGTTTGAGATGGCATGCATTCTTTTGGCGCCCTCTGCTGGAGAAACCCAATTCATTATAAGTTATTATACTTTTCATTTTATATATTTTAATATTTTTTATGATTTAACCAGATATTAAAATTGGGTCTCTAGATTAGTTCTTTCCGTTCCCAACGTGGCATTTTTACAGTTTTCCAGAATACGAAATTAAGAATATAGCATTTAAAGGCATCAGACGTCTGGTTCCATTCACCACCACAGTGATTGCAGTTTCTCCTGTATGGAGCATTTTGCGCTAAACCTGCCTGAATGGCTCTAAAAACAAATTAAATGGTGAAATATGTGGAATTCTCATTCACTCCTTGATTTTTAGTGGTGACGTATTATATTGCAATTAAAATCAACATATTGCCACAAATGCATTAAAATATATTAAAAACACATTCGGGAAACCTCGTTGTGTCAGGAGACAGGCCTGTGCTATTCCCACCAACATGATTCCCATTGGTTGTGTAACATTATTGCTTAATGAACATCCAAAGAACGTCCATGATTGGTCAGAATGCATGTTTTGGCGCTCCATGATATAATAATCCAGTATGAAGGCTCATGTTACAATAATGCATCACAAACGATCTAAAAGTCTACATTTTATTATCATTTTTCATTTTTTTCCCAATAAATAAATCAACAACAATAATGCTTACTTTTTATTATGTGCTGTTCATGAACCAATGCATATCATTGCTGTCGTAACAAAACAGTAACAGGTAACAGTTGATATATAGTCTATAATATGTTACAATGCTGCCCCCATGCTGTAGACTGGTTTCCCACCCGGGTAACCACCTTCACACTATACCAATAAAAGTCCTTGGGTAAGACTCCTAACACTACCTTCACCTACCTGTGTACAGGTAAACTGTAACACTACCTTCACCTACCTGTGCACAGGTAAACTGTTACACTACCTTCACCTACCTGTGTACAGGTAAACTGTAACACTACCTTCACCTACCTGTGTACAGGTAAACTGTTACACTACCTTCACCTACCTGTGTACAGGTAAACTGTAACACTACCTTCACCTACCTGTGTACAGGTAAACTGTTACACTACCTTCACCTACCTGTGTACAGGTGGTTTCTCCCCACCTTCAAGCTACATCATCAGGAGGCTTTAGTAGAGTTTAATTGGGGAAAGCTCGCTGTACAGGTTACTGAAGCTCCACTGAAGAAGGTGTCTCGCATGTTTACAGCAGGATCAACGCTGGGTCTCCCAGTTTGGCTGGAGTGCATCTTTATTTTTACAATACTTTAATCTTTTAATATTTAATTTTCTGTTAATTATGTAACATTCACACGACGTAAAGAGCAGCTGTTGCTTTCTGGTTGCTGGTTTTGCTACGACAGCGACAGCATATGCAAACCCTCATGAACAGTTTTTGTTTGAGTTGTGTAAAGAATAGAACCCATATCATATATATATATTGGACAATGAAACTGAAACATCTGGTTTTAGACCACAATAATTTATTAATATGGTGTAGGGCCTCCTTTTGCAGCCAATACAGTGTCTGTTGGTCTTGGGAATGACATATACAAGTCCTGCACAGTGGTCAGAGGGATCTTAAGACATTCTTCTTGCAGGACAGTGGTCGGGTCACTACGTGATGCTGGTGGAGGAAAACGTTTCCTGACTCGCTCCTCCAAAACACCCCAAAGTGGCTCAATAATATTTAGATCTGGTGACTGTGCAGGCCATGGGAGATGTTCAACTTCACTTTCATGTTCATCAAACCATCTTTCTCCAGTCTTGCTGTGCACCGCCTTCTGCACCGCCTTCAGGATACAATGTTTGAACCTTTGGATGCACATGGTCCTCCAGAATGGTTCGGTGGTCCTTGGCAGTGACGCGCCCATCTAGCACAAATATTGGGCCAAGGGAATGCCATGATATGGCAGCCCAAACCATCACTGATCCACCCCCATGCTTCACTCTGGGCATGCAACAGTCTGGGTGATACGCTTCTTTGGGGCTTCTCCACACCGTAACTGTGTGGGGAAAACAGTAAAGGTGGATCATCAGAGAACAATACATGGTTCACATGGTCCACAACCCAAGATTTGAGCTCCTAGCACCATTGAAAGCGACGTTTGGCATTGGCACGAGTGACCAAAGGTTTGGCTATAGCAGCCCGGCCGTGTATATTGACCCTGTGGAGCTCCTGATGGACAGTTCTGGTTTTATGTTTTTTGGAGACTGGTCCAATTTAGCCATGAAACCTCCCATGTTTCAGTTTCATTGTCCAACCCCTTATATCTATACCTTATATAAATATCTATATACACAGTTGGATATATTACATGTATACCTCCGCCGGGTCTCTGGTTATACTGGATGTTTGGAAAGTTAACTCCTCTGTTCATCTGTTGGTTCTCCAAAGCGTGTAGTTCTCGTGAACGGAGCCGTCGCTTATTAATGCATGTTTCATAACTGGGATAATAACAAATATGTATGTTTGTACGTTTCTATGCTGTTCTTTCTCTCAAATGACGTGAACAATATGATGCCTCTCTGTAAACTGGTTGTTCGTCACCGTGCCTGGAATGATGCATGAATGTCTCCTTTTCCAGTGTGGATCTTTTCCGTCTCCTCTCATTTCAAAGACTTTTCTTAAAAATAAATGGTTATTTGCTTCAAATCAGAGCAGCATTGTGTTTTTTATATACATATATATCTGAGAATCATCCTAACTTTAACATCACAGATCGAAAGAGTGGAGTTTGAATTATATCTGTATGTTGTTCAAGTTTCTGTATAATTAAATGGTTTAAATGTAAACAAAGTCCTTCAGAGAGGTTTGATCTGTTCACAGTGGTGGTGAAGGGAACCAGACGTCCACCTCTAAAAGCTCCCTCACAGAAAGTTATTACATGAGATGTTATAAATACACTGTCTGATGTCTGAGACGATGTTTATGATAGTTTAAAGAAGATCTCAGTAGCTTCACTGGTGGGTTTCATAGTAAATACAATGTGTATATTTGTGTTGTAGACATGGAGACCCCTGGTTACCATCACCACCACTGTAAACATCATCACCACCACTGTAAACACCATTACCACCACTGTAAACATCATCACCACCACTGTAAACACCATTACCACCACTGTAAACATCATCACCACCACTGTAAACACCATTACCACCACTGTAAACATCCCCACCACTGTAAACATCATCACCACCACTGTAAACATCATCAACACCACTGTAAACATCATCATCACCACTGTAGACATCACCACCACTGTAAACACTATTACCACCACAGTAAACATCATCAACACCACTGTAAACATCATCATCACCACTGTAAACATCCCCACCACTGTAAACACAATCACCGCCACAGTAAACATCATCATCTCCACTGTAAACATCATCATCACCACTGTAGACATGGTGTTTAAACACTGTAAACACCATTACAACCACTGTAAACATCCCCACCACTGTAAACATCATCATCACCACTGTAAACATCATCAACACCACTGTAAATATCAACACCACTGTAAACATCATCATCACCACTGTAAACATCATCATCACCACTGTAGACATCACCACTGTAAACATCATCACCACCACTGTAAACACATCATCACCACTGTAGACATCATCAGCACCACTGTAAACATCATCACCACCACTGTAAACACATCATCACCACTGTAAACACCATCACCACTGTAAACACATCATCACCACTGTAAACACCATCACCACCACTGTAAACACCATCATCACCACTGTAAACATCATCACCACCACTGTAAACACCATCACCACCACTGTAAACACATCATCACCACTGTAAACACATCATCACCACTGTAAACACCATCACCACCACTGTAAACACATCATCACCACTGTAAACATCATCACCACCACCACTGTAAACATCATCACCACCACCACTGTAAACACCATCACCACCACTGTAAACAACATCAACACCACTGTAAACATCATCACCACTGTAAACACCATCACCACCACTGTAAACATCATCACCTCTGTTAACACCATCACCACCACTGTAAACATCAACACCACTGTTAACACCATCACCTGGAGATCTGTGAGTACAGTTTGGCAGCTGTAGTAAAGCCATGAGGTTTGAGTGTGATTGAAAATGAATGGGACTC
This sequence comes from Megaleporinus macrocephalus, assembly GCA_021613375.1. NCBI lineage: Eukaryota > Metazoa > Chordata > Actinopteri > Characiformes > Anostomidae > Megaleporinus > Megaleporinus macrocephalus. The sequence goes on from CM038715.1 coordinate 41,224,692, forward strand.
TATGGGGAAAAAAGAGGGATGTAAAAAAACAGACGAGTGCATGTCAAACCAACACTGCAGTCGTGGTCGTGTATGTGAGACGGTGTCTGGCGGTTGAGCAGAAGTTTAGTAGATTGGCGTACACTTGTCTGTCCTATTCTCTATGGGAAAAATAATTTTCCGGAATCCGGGCATCCAATCAAAAAGCTGTATACAAGCCTAAATCACACAATCTGATCAGACAGATCTGGAGTGGTGTTGATATCTGGCAAAAAGCAAAAAACGAATAACAATATAGTTACGCAACCATAATAACACACAGATTTTGCCTAATTGATAATGAAAATGATTCACTCTGCCTGTTAAAATAAACCATTTCATAACAAACCAGTATAAATGATGACACATTAACAGAATTAGGTAGGATTTTTAAAAAATTGGTGAAGTTACCCTTTTAATATAAAAACGACTTTTATTATGAAATGCAGACACGCCCTGTGACTCGGAAGTGAATCGTTTTTGTCGTCAGTCACTGTGGACCGGGCTGTTTTGTTGTTGTTAGCTTTGCTATTAGTATTTAATATTTAAGTATCTCTGTGTTTATTATTTTAATACTTTGGGGGATTCGGTCCACATTAAAGCTGCTTTAAGGCTCCTCGCTGCGCTCGTGTCGGTGACGCATCGTGACATCACGCCCAGGCAGACCGTGCGGAGGTCGCGCGATGTGGGGAACGGAGCTGCGCGCGCGGGTGAACGCGCTGCTGAGCGCCGCCGTGACGGAGGTGCTGGAGGCGGTGAAGGAGACGGTGACCGAGTATGAGGAGCAGCGGAGCAGGACGGAGCGCGAGAACGAGGCGCTGCGGAGGAGAGTGCGCGAGCTGCAGGAGCAGCTGCGCCGAGACAGCACGGGTGGGCGGCGCGTGAACACGGCTACAGTGGCGCATGACAGACAGGGGTCACAATATAACGGAGAGAGCACATCGATACCGAGAATATTGATATACCGATTTATAATATTCTGCTGTAATATATATATATATATATATATATATATATATATATATATATATATATATATATATATATATATATATATATAATAAAATCAATATATAAACTAATAAATATATTATCTAAAAATGATTGTATTGATAAATTTTAAATTAATAAACAAGAGAAGCTCAGCTCTTGTTTCATGTACCAAACATTTGGTGCAATTACACCAAACCACGTAACTACAGATACTTTTATTGATGGTGTTTACAGTGGTGGTGATGGTGTTTACGGTGGTGTTGATGATGGTTACAGTGATGTTGATGGTGTTTACGGTGGTGTTGATGATGGTTACAGTGATGTTGATGGTGTTTACAGTGGTGGTGATGGTGTTTACGGTGGTGTTGATGGTGTTTACAGTGGTGGTGATGGTGTTTACGGTGGTGTTGATGATGTTTACGGTGGTGGTGATGGTGTTTACAGTAGTGGTGGTGTTTATAGTGGTGGTGATGGTGTTTATAGTGGTGGTGATGGTGTTTACAGTGGTGGTGATGGTGTTTACAGTGGTGTTGATGGTGTTTACAGTGGTGGTGGTGATGTTTACAGTGGTGTTGATGATGTTTACAGTGGTGGTGATGATGTTGACAGTGGTGGTGATGGTGTATATAGTGGTGTTGATGGTGTTTACAGTGGTGGTGATGGTGTTTACAGTGGTGTTGATGGTGTTTACAGTGGTGGTGGTGGTGATGTTTACCGTGGTGTTGATGATGTTTACAGTGGTGGTGATGATGTTTACAGTGGTGGTGATGATGTTTACAGTGGTGATGGTGTTTACAGTGGTGATGGTGTTTACAGTGGTGGTGATGATGTTTACAGTGGTGATGGTGTTTACAGTGGTGGTGAGGATGTTTACAGTGGTGTTGATGATGTTTACAGTGGTGTTGATGATGTTTACAGTGGTGTTGATGATGTTTACAGTGGTGGTGATGGTGTTTACGATGGTGTTGATGATGGTTACAGTGATGTTGATGGTGTTTACAGTGATGTTGATGGTGTTTACAGTGGTGGTGATGGTGTTTACAGTGGTGTTGATGGTGTTTACAGTGGTGGTGATGGTGTTTACGGTGGTGTTGATGATGGTTACAGTGGTGGTGATGGTGTTTACGGTGTTGTTGATGATGTTTACAGTGGTGGTGATGGTGTTTACAGTGGTGTTGATGGTGTTTACAGTGGTGGTGATGGTGTTTACGGTGTTGTTGATGATGTTTACGGTGGTGGTGATGGTGTTTACAGTAGTGATGGTGTTTACAGTAGTGGTGGTGTTTACAGTGGTGTTGATGGTGTTTACAGTGGTGGTGATGGTGTTTACAGTGGTGGTGATGGGAACCAGGGGTCACCGTGTCTACAACACAAACACACACATTGTATTTAATATTAGAGTTTCTATATGAAATGTTAATGTTGGTAAAATAGTGTTAAGTTTTCTTTGGGGACTGTTTTGCTTCGCTTTAAATTAATGCAAATAAATATATTAAAATAAATTTTCAGCCCAACTTTATTATAAAACATCTAACATATCATTCAGTTTATATCTAAACCAGACGTCTTCACATCTGCACCCTGATTCAGCTTCCTGACCCTGGATTTTAGAATCACTGTCTATGAACTGTTTATCTAAGTAATTTGCTCCCTAGTGTTGTAACTACGGTAACTACAAAATCCAAGAATGGAAATTAGATTTAGGGTCCAGATAGGGTCCAGGGGGTCAGCAACTCTCACCAGCAACCCTCGCCCAACCCTGGCAAATATGCTGCCGGACTAATCTGCCAAAATCCCAGTCATGTACTGTAGATCTGTATCTTCTCTCAGTATCTGACTCCTCTTCCTTCTCTTCCCTTTTAGTTGCCCAGCTCACCACCTCCATCCCCACCACCTCCATCCCCACCATCTCCATCCCCACCACCTCCATCCCCACCACCTCCTCTGGACATCAGGGACCTCCCACACCAAGGGTTAGTCAGCGGTTGAACACAGCGGTCAGACCAGTGGAGGACAAGCCGGTTCTCAAGCAGGAACCTTCAGCGGACGCCCAGCAGGGTTTGTGTCCTGCTGAAATAAAAACCGAACTGGAACAGGCTGACTATCCGGCCGCGGAGCAGCCCGTTCTGCATAACAGCTTCATCGGCATGGATTCGAACTTCCACGCCACTCAGAGCGAGGTTCCTCCAGAGCTTCCGGTCACCGAGATGGACTTCCCGTCGTTGGCGGCTCCGTGCATGAACGCAGAAGCTCTCAACGCGTTCGTGGAACCGTTCCCTTACGAGGACGACCCGGGTCTGGTACCGGAGGGCTGGAGACCGCGGGCATGCCAGCAGGACCAAGAGGAACGCCACAGCTGCCTCGTGTGTGGAAAAACCTTCAGCCGAATCGGGAACCTCCGCAGCCACCAGCGGTGCCACACCGGAGAGAAGCCCTACACCTGCCTTCACTGCGGCCGGCGCTTCAGCCACAGCGGAAACCTCCAGAAACACAAGCGGGTCCACACGGGAGAAAGACCTTACCGCTGCCTGCAGTGCAGCAAGACGTTCTGTCAGTCCAGCCACTTAAAGAAGCATCAGATGATCCACACGGACCGGCAGATGCTCGTAGGGAGGACAGAAATGGAACTCTGAACGAAGCTCTGCTCCCTGTTCATCTGTTTTTAAAGTATTTTCTGTTGTTGTGCATCAAACTTGCATCCAGGACTTTTCTCCAGCGTGTCTCTGTAAATATTCCCTCACGGTACCGTGAAGACTGAATAGATGTATTTAAAACATTCAGACTTTTATTGAACTTGAGTCTCCAAAGCTGGAACTGTTTTATTTATCCATGGAAGAATAAATAACATTATCACCGTCTGTCAGTGCTCAGAAAACCTCCAGCGGGGACGTAGGCTCTCAGAGAAAATAAAGATTTGCAGGTATCAGGCAGCCGTTGAGTGGAAACCTATTAAATGAAACGACTTTGTTAGCAGAGAAGCTTTTAGTTTCACAGAGCCAGACGTGATCTCATAAAGAGAGTCAAGGTTTTGGTGCTGGATTGCAGCCAAACTTGCTGCGGAGAACCTCCAAAATTCGTCTAGTCTCCATTACAGCAGCATAACTACATAAGCAAAACAAGCCAAGTAGCCAAATGCTATTGTTAGCTAACTGGATGTGTTCTCTGAAACGCCACGTGTCTACCTGCTCAGCTATGGGCGGCTCCACCTCTGTGAGGTGTTGGGTTGGTTTCACCCTAACCACAACTTTAGTAAGTCTACATTCCCACCAACGTTGTGCCATCATTCTGTAATCAATGTCAAGCTTTCTCCACCTTAAATAACCAGTACAGAGCTCCTTCTTCTCTTCTCCACCTTAAATAACAAGTGCAGAGCTCCTCCTGCCTTTCTCCACCTTAAATAACCAGTGTAGATCTCCTCCTGCCTTTCCTCACCTTAAATAACCAGTTCAGAGCTTCTCCTGCCTGTCTCCACCTTAAATAACCAGTACAGACAGATCTCATCCTGCCTTTCTCCACCTTAAGTATCCTGTATAGAGCTCCTCCTGCCTTTCTCCACCTTAAATAACAAGTACAGAGCTCCTCCTGCCGTTCTCCACCTTAAATAACCAGTACAGAGCTCCTTCTTAAATAACCAGTACACCTTAAATAACCATTACAGAGCTCCTTTTGCCTTTCTCCACCTTAAATAACCAGTACAGAGCTCCTTCTGCCTTTTCCACCGTAAATAACCAGTACAGAGCTCCTCCTGCCGTTCTCCACCTTAAATAACCAGTACAGAGCTCCTTCTTAAATAACCAGTACACCTTAAATAACCATTACAGAGCTCCTTCTGCCTTTCTCCACCTTAAATAACCAGTACAGAGCTCCTTCTGCCTTTTCCACCGTAAATAACCAGTACAGAGCTCCTCCTGCCTTTTCCACCTTAAATAACCAGTACAGAGCTCCTTCTGCCTTTCTCCACCTTAAATAACCAGTACAATAACCAGAGAAAACCTTAAATAACCAGTAACCAGAGAAAATAAAGATTTGCAGGTATCAGGCAGCCGTTGAGTGGAAACCTATTAAATGAAACGACTTTGTTAGCAGAGAAGCTTTTAGTTTCACAGAGCCAGACGTGATCTCATAAAGAGAGTCAAGGTTTTGGTGCTGGATTGCAGCCAAACTTGCTGCGGAGAACCTCCAAAATTCGTCTAGTCTCCATTACAGCAGCATAACTACATAAGCAAAACAAGCCAAGTAGCCAAATGCTATTGTTAGCTAACTGGATGTGTTCTCTGAAACGCCACGTGTCTACCTGCTCAGCTATGGGCGGCTCCACCTTTATGAGGTGTTGGGTTGGTTTCACGCTAACCACAACTTTAGTAAGTCTACATTCCCACCAACGTTGTGCCATCATTCTGTAATCAATGTCAAGCTTTCTCCACCTTAAATAACCTGTACAGAGCTCCTTCTTCTCTTCTCCACCTTAAATAAGCAATACAGGGCTCCTTCTTCCCTTCTCCACCTTAAATAACCAGTGCAGAGCTCCTCCTGCCTTTCTCCACCTTAAATAACCAGTGCAGAGCTCCTCCTGCCTTTCTCCACCTTAAATAACCAGTACAGAGCTCCTCCTGCCTTTCTCCACCTTAAATAACCAGTACAGACAGAGCTCCTCCTGCCTTTCTCCACCTTAAATAACCAGTACAGAGCCACTCCTGCCTTTCTCCACCTTAAATAACCAGTTCAGAGCTCCTCCTGCCTTTCTCCACCTTAAATAACCAGTACAGAGCTCCTTCTGCCTTTCTCCACCTTAAATAACCGGTACAGAGCTCCTCCTGCTTTTCTCCACCTTAAATATCCAGTATAGAGCTCCTCCTGCCTTTCTCCACCTTGAATAACCAGTACAGAGCTCCTTCTGCCTTTTCCACCGTAAATAACCAGTACAGAGCTCCTCCTGCCGTTCTCCACCTTAAATAACCAGTACAGAGCTCCTTCTTAAATAACCAGTACACCTTAAATAACCATTACAGAGCTCCTTCTGCCTTTCTCCACCTTAAATAACCAGTACAGAGCTCCTTCTGCCTTTTCCACCGTAAATAACCAGTACAGAGCTCCTCCTGCCTTTTCCACCTTAAATAACCAGTACAGAGCTCCTTCTGCCTTTCTCCACCTTAAATAACCAGTACAATAACCAGAGAAAACCTTAAATAACCAGTAACCAGAGAAAATAAAGATTTGCAGGTATCAGGCAGCCGTTGAGTGGAAACCTATTAAATGAAACGACTTTGTTAGCAGAGAAGCTTTTAGTTTCACAGAGCCAGACGTGATCTCATAAAGAGAGTCAAGGTTTTGGTGCTGGATTGCAGCCAAACTTGCTGCGGAGAACCTCCAAAATTCGTCTAGTCTCCATTACAGCAGCATAACTACATAAGCAAAACAAGCCAAGTAGCCAAATGCTATTGTTAGCTAACTGGATGTGTTCTCTGAAACGCCACGTGTCTACCTGCTCAGCTATGGGCGGCTCCACCTTTATGAGGTGTTGGGTTGGTTTCACGCTAACCACAACTTTAGTAAGTCTACATTCCCACCAACGTTGTGCCATCATTCTGTAATCAATGTCAAGCTTTCTCCACCTTAAATAACCTGTACAGAGCTCCTTCTTCTCTTCTCCACCTTAAATAAGCAATACAGAGCTCCTTCTTCCCTTCTCCACCTTAAATAACCAGTGCAGAGCTCCTCCTGCCTTTCTCCACCTTAAATAACCAGTGCAGAGCTCCTCCTGCCTTTCTCCACCTTAAATAACCAGTACAGAGCTCCTCCTGCCTTTCTCCACCTTAAATAACCAGTACAGACAGAGCTCCTCCTGCCTTTCTCCACCTTAAATAACCAGTACAGAGCCACTCCTGCCTTTCTCCACCTTAAATAACCAGTTCAGAGCTCCTCCTGCCTTTCTCCACCTTAAATAACCAGTACAGAGCTCCTTCTGCCTTTCTCCACCTTAAATAACCGGTACAGAGCTCCTCCTGCTTTTCTCCACCTTAAATATCCAGTATAGAGCTCCTCCTGCCTTTCTCCACCTTGAATAACCAGTACAGAGCTCATCCTGCCTTTCTCCACCTTAAATAACCAGTACAGACAGAGCTCCTCCTGCCTTTCTCCACCTTAAATAACCAGTACAGAGCTCCTCCTGCCTTTCTCCACCTTAAATAACCAGTACAGACAGAGCTCCTCCTGCCTTTCTCCACCTTAAAAACCCGTACAGAGCTCCCCCTGTCTTTCTCCACCTTAAATAACCAGTACAGAGCTCCTTCTGCCTTTCTCCACCTTAAATAACCAGTGCAGAGCTCATCCTGCCTTTCTCCACCTTAAATAACCAGTACAGAGCCACTCCTGCCTTTCTCCACCTTAAATAACCAGTTCAGAGCTCCTCCTGCCTTTCTCCACCTTAAATAACCAGTACAGAGCTCCCCCTGCCTTTCTCCACCTTAAATAACCAGTACAGAGCTCCTTCTGCCTTTCTCCACCTTAAATAACCAGTGCAGAGCTCCTTCTGCCTTTTCCACCTTAAATAACCAGTACAGAGCTCCTCCTGCCTTTCTCCACCTTAAATAACCAGTACAGACAGAGCTCCTCCAGCCTTTCTCCACCTTAAATAACCAGTATAGACAGAGCTCCTCCTGCCTTTCTCCACCTTAAATAACCAGTGCAGAGCTCCTCCTGCCTTTCTCCACCTTAAATAACCAGTGCAGAGCTCATTCTGCCTTTTTCCACCTTAAATAACCAGTGCAGAGCTCATCCTGCCTTTCTCCACCTTAAATAACCAGTACAGACAGAGCTCCTCCTGCCTTTCTCCACCTTAAATAACCAGTATAGACAGAGCTCCTCCTGCCTTTCTCCACCTTAAATAACCAGTACAGAGCTCCTTCTGTCTTTCTCCACCTTAAATAACCAGTGCAGAGCTCCTTCTGCCTTTTCCACCTTAAATAACCAGTACAGAGCTCCTCCTGCCTTTCTCCACCTTAAATAACCAGTACAGACAGAGCTCCTCCAGCCTTTCTCCACCTTAAATAACCAGTATAGACAGAGCTCCTCCTGCCTTTCTCCACCTTAAATAACCAGTACAGAGCTCCTTCTGCCTTTCTCCACCTTAAATAACCAGTACAGAGCCACTCCTGCCTTTCTCCACCTTAAATAACCAGTGCAGAGCTCCTCCTGCCTTTCTCCACCTTAAATAACCAGTGCAGAGCTCATTCTGCCTTTTTCCACCTTAAATAACCAGTGCAGAGCTCATCCTGCCTTTCTCCACCTTAAATAACCAGTATAGACAGAGCTCCTCCTGCCTTTCTCCACCTTAAATAACCAGTACAGAGCTCCTTCTGTCTTTCTCCACCTTAAATAACCAGTGCAGAGCTCCTTCTGCCTTTTCCACCTTAAATAACCAGTACAGAGCTCCTTCTGCCTTTCTCCACCTTAAATAACCAGTACAGACAGAGCTCCTCCTGCCTTTCTCCACCTTAAAAACCAGTACAATGCAAACATGTCAACGCAGCCTAATGGTCCAACCCTGCCATCAATCAGTACTGACCCCAAAAACACTGACCACAGAATAACACACAACTTTAAAGGTCTGTTGTCTCCAGACGTCCTTGTCTGAGACCCCACACGACCCCGAGACTAATAGAAGAATCGAGAGAACATGTTCTGGAACACGTTCATGTTTGGTGGAGATGATTGATAGGTCGATCACCATGTTTGCCACTGCTGATAGCCAATCACAGTGACCAGATCTGTGGTCATTTCATATAGTATCAATTACAAAAGAAACAAAACACAATGACAAGCTAACAACCACACCGGTCCTCAGGACCAGAGATAAACGTACACAGATGCTGGGTTTGTCTCTTCTCTGTCTGAGGTGATGCATCTACACGTCTGCCATATTGGAACAGTCACGATCCACTTATAAGCAAATGTGTATGTACCGAGTCGTGATGAGTTCTCATGATGAGGCTGCACAGAAGCTCTCAGTAGCATTTATTACTGGTTCATAACCGCGATGGTGCTGGTTGGCTGTCCAGATCAGCTGGACATGTTAAAGACTTCAGTACAAACTCCAGTACAATCACATCCATCAGGAGATCCATCAACGTGTGAGTCACTTATAAATATACTTTAAACAAAGAAAGAAGGACGAGACTTTCCATTTGCCAGTTTCCCGTTCTACCTCTTACATTGGGGCACCTGAGACTGCACCATTTGAGGTGGAACAGGAAAACTGGACCAGGTAAGCAGGTGCTGATCTAATGTATGGATTAGGGACGATGTATCTACAGAACTTACTCACTTACTGAGTGCAATATTGTGTAAATAGTGTAAATCAGGACACAACCTTTCTGAAACGGCTAACTATACTGAATGAAGCCCAACAGCAATGCCTGGTTGAACCCAGACCCTCAGGAGGGTCCACGTTTTAGCTCTTTACCTTCAGTTGTATATAAATGATTCTCTCCTTTCCTTGGTTTAGACTGACCTCTAGCGCATGGCCTTACTAAATATATTAGCATAGTGGACTAGCGTGTGTCCAGATGGCGTGTGAGCATTCCAGCATCAAGTCTGTGAGAACCACAAGCTATAGGGGGCAGCCTGGTCCTGGAGATCTACCATCCTGTAGAGGTTGGCTCCAGCCCAGATCTATCACACCTGATCCAGGTACTGAAGGCTTTCAGGAATGTCTGAATATTAAAGCCAAACCAGGACCAGAGGATCTGAAATCTCCTACTAGTCAGTAGGTACTAGATTAGAGTCAGTACGTTCTGATTTACTACTGAGTATTCAGACATACTAGCCGCGCTCGCCTACTGATTTACTTCTGAGTATTCAGACATACTAGCCGCGCTCGCCTACTGATTTACTACTGAGTATTCAGACATACTAGCCGTGACCGCCTACTGATTTACTACTGAGTATTCAGACATACTAGCCACACTCGCCTACTGATTTACTACTGAGTATTCAGACATACTAGCCGCGACCGCCTACTGATTTACTACTGAGTATTCAGACATACTAGCCACACTCGCCTACTGATTTACTACTGAGTATTCAGACATACTAGCCACACTCGCCTACTGATTTACTACTGAGTATTCCGACATACTAGCCACGCTCACCTACTGATTTACTACTGAGTATTCAGACATACTAGCCGTGACCGCCTACTGATTTACTACTGAGTATTCAGACATACTAGCCACACTCGCCTACTGATTTACTACTGAGTATTCAGACATACTAGCCACGCTCGCCTACTGATTTACTACTGAGTATTCAGACATACTAGCCACACTCGCCTACTGATTTACTACTGAGTATTCAGACATACTAGCCACACTCGCCTACTGATTTACTACTGAGTATTCAGACATACTAGCCTTGACCGCCTACTGATTTACTACTGAGTATTCAGACATACTAGCCGCGACCGCCTACTGATTTACTACTGAGTATTCAGACATACTAGCCACACTCGCCTACTGATTTACTACTGAGTATTCAGACATACTAGCCGCGACCGCCTACTGATTTACTACTGAGTATTCAGACATACTAGCCACACTCGCCTACTGATTTACTACTGAGTATTCCGACATACTAGCCACGCTCACCTACTGATTTACTACTGAGTATTCAGACATACTAGCCGTGACCGCCTACTGATTTACTACTGAGTATTCAGACATACTAGCCACACTCGCCTACTGATTTACTACTGAGTATTCAGACATACTAGCCACGCTCGCCTACTGATTTACTACTGAGTATTCAGACATACTAGCCACACTCGCCTACTGATTTACTACTGAGTATTCAGACATACTAGCCACACTCGCCTACTGATTTACTACTGAGTATTCAGACATACTAGCCGTGACCGCCTACTGATTTACTACTGAGTATTCAGACATACTAGCCGCGACCGCCTACTGATTTACTACTGAGTATTCAGACATACTAGCCACACTCGCCTACTGATTTACTACTGAGTATTCAGACATACTAGCCGCGACCGCCTACTGATTTACTACTGAGTATTCAGACATACTAGCCACACTCGCCTACTGATTTACTACTGAGTATTCAGACATACTAGCCACACTCGCCTACTGATTTACTACTGAGTATTCCGACATACTAGCCACGCTCACCTACTGATTTACTACTGAGTATTCAGACATACTAGCTGTGACCGCCTACTGATTTACTACTGAGTATTCAGACATACTAGCCACACTCGCCTACTGATTTACTACTGAGTATTCAGACATACTAGCCACGCTCGCCTACTGATTTACTACTGAGTATTCAGACATACTAGCCACACTCGCCTACTGATTTACTACTGAGTATTCAGACATACTAGCCACACTCGCCTACTGATTTACTACTGAGTATTCAGACATACTAGCCACACTCGCCTACTGATTTACTACTGAGTATTCAGACATACTAGCCGCGACCGCCTACTGATTTACTACTGAGTATTCAGACATACTAGCCACACTCGCCTACTGATTTACTACTGAGTATTCAGACATACTAGCCGCGACCGCCTACTGATTTACTACTGAGTATTCAGACATACTAGCCACACTCGCCTACTGATTTACTACTGAGTATTCAGACATACTAGCCGTGACCGCCTACTGATTTACTACTGAGTATTCAGACATACTAGCCACACTCGCCTACTGATTTACTACTGAGTATTCAGACATACTAGCCACACTCGCCTACTGATTTACTACTGAGTATTCCGACATACTAGCCACGACCCCCTACTGATTTACTACTGAGTATTAAGACATACTAGCCGCGACCGCCTACTGATTTACTACTGAGTATTCAGACATACTAGCCACACTCGCCTACTGATTTACTACTGAGTATTCAGACATACTAGCCACACTCGCCTACTGATTTACTACTGAGTATTCAGACATACTAGCCGCGCTCGCCTACTGATTTACTACTGAGTATTCAGACATACTAGCCACACTCGCCTACTGATTTACTACTGAGTATTCAGACATACTAGCCGCGCTCGCCTACTGATTTACTACTGAGTATTCAGACATACTAGCCGCGACCGCCTACTGATTTACTACTGAGTATTCAGACATGCTAGCCGCGACCGCCTACTGATTCACTACTGAGTATTCAGACATACTAGCCGCGCTCGTCTACTGATTTACTACTGAGTATTCAGACATACTAGCCGCGACCGCCTACTGATTTACTACTGAGTATTCAGACATACTAGCCACACTCGCCTACTGATTTACTACTGAGTATTCTGACATACTAGCCGCGCTCGCCTACTGATTTTACTACTGAGTATTCAGACATACTAGCCGCGCTCGCCTACTGATTTACTTCTGAGTATTCAGACATACTAGCCGCGCTCGCCTACTGATTTACTACTGAGTATTCAGACATACTAGCCGTGACCGCCTACTGATTTACTACTGAGTATTCAGACATACTAGCCACACTCGCCTACTGATTTACTACTGAGTATTCAGACATACTAGCCGCGACCGCCTACTGATTTACTACTGAGTATTCAGACATACTAGCCACACTCGCCTACTGATTTACTACTGAGTATTCAGACATACTAGCCACACTCGCCTACTGATTTACTACTGAGTATTCCGACATACTAGCCACGCTCACCTACTGATTTACTACTGAGTATTCAGACATACTAGCCGTGACCGCCTACTGATTTACTACTGAGTATTCAGACATACTAGCCACACTCGCCTACTGATTTACTACTGAGTATTCAGACATACTAGCCACGCTCGCCTACTGATTTACTACTGAGTATTCAGACATACTAGCCACACTCGCCTACTGATTTACTACTGAGTATTCAGACATACTAGCCACACTCGCCTACTGATTTACTACTGAGTATTCAGACATACTAGCCGTGACCGCCTACTGATTTACTACTGAGTATTCAGACATACTAGCCGCGACCGCCTACTGATTTACTACTGAGTATTCAGACATACTAGCCACACTCGCCTACTGATTTACTACTGAGTATTCAGACATACTAGCCGCGACCGCCTACTGATTTACTACTGAGTATTCAGACATACTAGCCACACTCGCCTACTGATTTACTACTGAGTATTCCGACATACTAGCCACGCTCACCTACTGATTTACTACTGAGTATTCAGACATACTAGCCGTGACCGCCTACTGATTTACTACTGAGTATTCAGACATACTAGCCACACTCGCCTACTGATTTACTACTGAGTATTCAGACATACTAGCCACGCTCGCCTACTGATTTACTACTGAGTATTCAGACATACTAGCCACACTCGCCTACTGATTTACTACTGAGTATTCAGACATACTAGCCACACTCGCCTACTGATTTACTACTGAGTATTCAGACATACTAGCCGTGACCGCCTACTGATTTACTACTGAGTATTCAGACATACTAGCCGCGACCGCCTACTGATTTACTACTGAGTATTCAGACATACTAGCCACACTCGCCTACTGATTTACTACTGAGTATTCAGACATACTAGCCGCGACCGCCTACTGATTTACTACTGAGTATTCAGACATACTAGCCACACTCGCCTACTGATTTACTACTGAGTATTCAGACATACTAGCCACACTCGCCTACTGATTTACTACTGAGTATTCCGACATACTAGCCACGCTCACCTACTGATTTACTACTGAGTATTCAGACATACTAGCCGTGACCGCCTACTGATTTACTACTGAGTATTCAGACATACTAGCCACACTCGCCTACTGATTTACTACTGAGTATTCAGACATACTAGCCACACTCGCCTACTGATTTACTACTGAGTATTCAGACATACTAGCCACACTCGCCTACTGATTTACTACTGAGTATTCAGACATACTAGCCACACTCGCCTACTGATTTACTACTGAGTATTCAGACATACTAGCCGCGACCGCCTACTGATTTACTACTGAGTATTCAGACATACTAGCCACACTCGCCTACTGATTTACTACTGAGTATTCAGACATACTAGCCGTGACCGCCTACTGATTTACTACTGAGTATTCAGACATACTAGCCACACTCGCCTACTGATTTACTACTGAGTATTCAGACATACTAGCCACACTCGCCTACTGATTTACTACTGAGTATTCAGACATACTAGCCACACTCGCCTACTGATTTACTACTGAGTATTCCGACATACTAGCCGCGACCCCCTACTGATTTACTACTGAGTATTCAGACATACTAGCCACACTCGCCTACTGATTTACTACTGAGTATTAAGACATACTAGCCGCGACCGCTTACTGATTTACTACTGAGTATTCAGACATACTAGCCACACTCGCCTACTGATTTACTACTGAGTATTCAGACATACTAGCCACACTCGCCTACTGATTTACTACTGAGTATTCAGACATACTAGCCGCGCTCGCCTACTGATTTACTACTGAGTATTCAGACATACTAGCCACACTCGCCTACTGATTTACTACTGAGTATTCAGACATACTAGCCGCGCTCGCCTACTGATTTACTACTGAGTATTCAGACATACTAGCCGCGACCGCCTACTGATTTACTACTGAGTATTCAGACATACTAGCCGCGACCGCCTACTGATTCACTACTGAGTATTCAGACATACTAGCCGCGCTCGTCTACTGATTTACTACTGAGTATTCAGACATACTAGCCGCGACCGCCTACTGATTTACTACTGAGTATTCAGACATACTAGCCACACTCGCCTACTGATTTACTACTGAGTATTCTGACATACTAGCCGCGCTCGCCTACTGATTTTACTACTGAGTATTCAGACATACTAGCCGCGCTCGCCTACTGATTTACTACTGAGTATTCAGACATACTAGCCGCGCTCGCCTACTGATTTACTACTGAGTATTCAGACATACTAGCCGCGCTCGCCTACTGATTCACTACTGAGTGTTCAGACATACTAGCCACACTCGCCTACTGATTTACTACTGAGTATTCAGACATACCAGCCACACTCGCCTTATGATTTACTACTGAGTATTCAGACATTCTAGCCGCGACCGCCTACTGATTTACTACTGAGTATTCAGACATACTAGCCGCGCTCGTCTACTGATTTACTACTGAGTATTTTGACATACAAGTGACGCTCGCCTACTGATTTCACTACTGAGTATTCAGACATACTAGCCGCGCTCGCCTACTGATTTACTACTGAGTATTCAGACATACTAGCCACACTCGCCTACTGATTTACTACTGAGTATTCTGACATACTAGCCGCGCTCGCCTACTGATTTTACTACTGAGTATTCAGACATACTAGCCGCGCTCGCCTACTGATTTACTACTGAGTATTCAGACATACTAGCCGCGCTCGCCTACTGATTTACTACTGAGTATTCAGACATACTAGCCGCGCTCGCCTACTGATTCACTACTGAGTATTCAGACATACTAGCCGTGACCGCCTACTGATTTACTACTGAGTATTCAGACATACTAGCCACACTCGCCTACTGATTTACTACTGAGTATTCAGACATACTAGCCACACTCGCCTACTGATTTACTACTGAGTATTCAGACATACTAGCCACACTCGCCTACTGATTTACTACTGAGTATTCCGACATACTAGCCGCGACCCCCTACTGATTTACTACTGAGTATTCAGACATACTAGCCACACTCGCCTACTGATTTACTACTGAGTATTAAGACATACTAGCCGCGACCGCCTACTGATTTACTACTGAGTATTCAGACATACTAGCCACACTCGCCTACTGATTTACTACTGAGTATTCAGACATACTAGCCACACTCGCCTACTGATTTACTACTGAGTATTCAGACATACTAGCCGCGCTCGCCTACTGATTTACTACTGAGTATTCAGACATACTAGCCACACTCGCCTACTGATTTACTACTGAGTATTCAGACATACTAGCCGCGCTCGCCTACTGATTTACTACTGAGTATTCAGACATACTAGCCGCGACCGCCTACTGATTTACTACTGAGTATTCAGACATACTAGCCGCGACCGCCTACTGATTCACTACTGAGTATTCAGACATACTAGCCGCGCTCGTCTACTGATTTACTACTGAGTATTCAGACATACTAGCCGCGACCGCCTACTGATTTACTACTGAGTATTCAGACATACTAGCCACACTCGCCTACTGATTTACTACTGAGTATTCTGACATACTAGCCGCGCTCGCCTACTGATTTTACTACTGAGTATTCAGACATACTAGCCGCGCTCGCCTACTGATTTACTACTGAGTATTCAGACATACTAGCCGCGCTCGCCTACTGATTTACTACTGAGTATTCAGACATACTAGCCGCGCTCGCCTACTGATTCACTACTGAGTGTTCAGACATACTAGCCACACTCGCCTACTGATTTACTACTGAGTATTCAGACATTCTAGCCGCGACCGCCTACTGATTTACTACTGAGTATTCAGACATACTAGCCGCGCTCGTCTACTGATTTACTACTGAGTATTTTGACATACAAGTGACGCTCGCCTACTGATTTCACTACTGAGTATTCAGACATACTAGCCGCGCTCGCCTACTGATTTACTACTGAGTATTCAGACATACTAGCCGCGCTCGCCTACTGATTTACTACTGAGTATTCAGACATACTAGCCGCGCTCGCCTGCTGATTTACTACTGAGTATTCAGACATACTAGCCACGCTCGCCTACTGATTTACTACTGAGTATTCAGACATACTAGCCACGCTCGCCTGCTGATTTACTACTGAGTATTCAGACATACTAGCCGCGCTACATACTACAGCTACAGCAAAGGAAGACAGCCAGTTGTCTCTTCTTGAATGTAGAACTGATTAATGTTATTCAAGCAGATTTAAAAAACATTTAATAACCAATTTGGTCCATTAAACAGCATATAAGTGTTGTTCACTTCCAGTGTTCTGAGGGTTCCATGTTGGCTGGCTGCTAACTCGCTTGCTTGCAGTACTAGTTTGGCAGGTCTTCCACAGGTTAACTAAGATCTTGTTTATCTCAGTTTGTGAAACGGGTACTAGTTCACTCTTCCCACCAAAACTCTTGGAAAATTGGACATATTTTCAGATGTTACAGCATATTGTGAAGTATTTCCAGAGCTATCCTGGCCTTAGTCACAGCCTCTAGGCTATAAAGGCCCAACTGGGTAAACCTGTCTGCTACAACGCCACCCTGAGGCAGACAGGTGCTGCAGCTCTAGTTTAAGCTGAAGCTATTTTATTTCATCTAGAGAGTCACATTTCACCTTGTTTATACTTGAACTTTGATAGACAGACGCTACCATAAATCGGTGATGATTCATAATCAGTACATCACTATTATTGGATAATATTATTTTTTCCCACTCGCTGGTGCACAGTGACAGTTTTGTTTATGATGGTTAATATGACCAAACATGATCTATAGGTCAGTTCTGATTTAAGGCTGAGTTGAACTGGAGCAGGAGAACACCATAGTGTGCAGTTACAGCTTGAAATCCATGAAGGTATATGCCAGCATGGGGGCTTTTATTTTAAAAAACAGACGGTTCTAAATGTAGTCCTCTTTATAATTTACTAAGGCCGCTTGTTTGTAGACAGTAATTCACTATAAACTACGTTTGGAACGCAGATGGTGTGTATTTGTGTTTATACACGTTTAAGATGTTCCCGGTTTTTGTGAGAATCGTTCGCTCCGGCTCGAACCAAGGAGAGGGCTTTTATTTTGAAACCGACGGCGCACCGGGATGTAAATAAGGGAAGAAGCTGGGACAGAATTTCGATTGAAATTCCTCTTTTTGAAGTTCCTCTTTCTTTTACACCGCGTCTTCTCTTCAGACCCGCCACTTACCGTGAAAGAAAAATGAAATAAAGTAGAACGAACACGTTAATAGTCGAACTAATCATAAGACTAAGAGCGAGAGTCGTTTCTGGATTACACGTTCGTGTCTCGATTAGGAGGGACTGACTGACTGTCTCCTCAGCGGCGGATTTTATTTGTTTATTTATTTGTTTATGTGTTTGTTTGTTTACTGCAGCGCTTTTCTAGCTGAATCTTTTTAATCTCGTCTGTAAAACCAATTAAATTGAGAATTATCAGGACCACACCGGCCACTATGTCCACGACGACGCTGGAAAAGGGCCAGACGTTTTCTCGGTAATGGATGTGTTTATTATTTCTTCTAAACTTCCACGCTGTAATATTCCATATATGAGCTAATATAGATCATAGTACTCGCTAAATACCCTTATTTATTATTCGTGTGTATGTTTACTGATTGTCTGATATATATAGATAATACCAGCTCTGAGTGTGGCACCCTGTTAAAGGGGAACTCCACCGGTTTGCCAAATTTTCCCTATAAATCATAAATCATTCCTACGTCATTAAGAGTGGGTTTTGGTGTTAAGTGGTTTAGATGTAGTTTACAGTGGTGGTGAAGGAAATGTCACCAAATATATATATATTTTATTTGCTATCAGACCCACCAGTGAACCTTCACGTGTTCTATGTATCATATGTAAGCCTGATGATAGTAAAATCAAAGTAGATCTAAAAAAAAAAAAAAAAAAAAAAATATATATATATATATATATATATATATATATATATATATATATATACATATTTTCTTTTAAGCAGCATATAATTTAATGTATTTGTATTTACAAAGGATTTAAAATGTTTCAAGATGGCATAAGACAGCTGATTATGGGAATCATACATCTCAAGACATCTTAATACCTTTAAATTCCTCTATAAGTACAAATATGTAAAATGATATGCTGCCTCTACGGTAGACTGGGGTTAGATTCACCAGCTGGGTTACCACCTTACACTATACCAGTAAGACTCATTGGGAAAGACTGCTAACACTACCTTCACCTACCTGTGTACAGGTAAACTGTATCACTACCTATATATATATATTAGTTTACTTAAGAGCAAATATGTGTGTACATGTACCTCCACTCAGTGTGTACTTGGAAGGCAGGTTCACCAAGTTTACTGAGCTTCTGTGTGGGAGGGAAACAGGAAGTCATGGTCATCTGACGGTTAGGGCTAGGAAGTGAAACCAGAGCCAGTTTAAGGGCAGCCTGGCCACTTCCTGTTTCTCCCGTCCTACCAGAAGCCTGTGTGCTGAGTGAACAGGGGTGACTGTGGTAAATCACTGGTCTGGTTCTGTTGGGCGGGGGGCGCTCATGGTTCTCCAGAATAACACACTGTTTATTTCTCTCTCTCTCAAATCAGCAACAGCGTGACCAAACTGGACCGCCTGAACATCCGGGTCAGCAAGCTGCTGACGGTGGCGGTGCACGAGGTGCTGGAGGTGGTGAGGGAGACCGTGTCGGAGTATCAGGAGAAAACGGCGCGGACGCAGAGGGAGAATGAGAGACTGCGGCTGAAGTTACGGGACGCGCTGGAGCAGCTGGAGAAAGAGAGAGAAGGTGAGCGGTGGTGTAGTGGTTAGTGTGGTGGTGTAGTGGTTAGTATGGTTGTGTAGTGGTTAGTATGGTGGTGTAGTGGTCAGTATGGTGGTGTAGTGGTCAGCACTGTCTCCTCACAGTAAGATGATCTGGGTTGGATTCCCGGTCCGGGTGGTTCTGTGTGGAGTGTGTATGTTCTCTCTGTGTTTGAGTGGGTTCCTCCGGGTTCTCCGGTTTCCTCCCACAGTCCAAACACATGCATGTTAGGATCCTCACTCTAACTCGCGGACTCGCGACCTGTCTACACGGTACCCCGTCTTCACTCGATGATGGGGGGATTGGCTTCAGCCCCCCACCACCTTGACCCCAACTAGTGGGATAAAGCCAAAATATGATTGTTAAACACTGAATAAACATGTTTGTAGTTCTGTGCAAATATCGTGTAGCATATTGCATATCATAAATATGTCTTGACGTATCATGATGTAATGTTCTTGGAGCCTGTTCTTATTGGCAGGAAACACCCTGGACAGTCCATCACTGGAGAAACACCCTGGACAGACCATCACTGGATAGACACCCTGGACAGTCCATCACTGGAGAAACACCCTGGACAGTCCATCACTGGATAAACACCCTGGACAGTCCATCACTGGATAGACACCCTGGACAGACCATTACTGGGAAAACACTCTGAACAGTCCATCACTGGGAAAAAAACCCTGGACAGTCCATCACTGGATAGACACCCTGGACAGACCATTACTGGATAGACACCCTGGACAGTCCATTACTGGATAGACACCCTGGACAGACCATTACTGGATAAACACCCTGGACAGTCCATTACTGGGAAAATGCCCTGGACAGTCCATTACTGGGAAAATGCCCTGGACAGTCCATCACTGGATAAACGCCCTGGACAGTCCATCACTGGGAAAACTCTTGGACAGTCAATCACTGGAAAGATGCACAAAATATACATATTCACACACACACACACACACACACACACACACACTCACACACACACACACACTCACACACATCTAGAGACAGTGTAGAATCTCCAGTCCACCTGACTGCAGGGACCGAGACATTGGAGCCTGTTCTTATTGGCAGTAAACACCCTGGACAGTCCATCACTGGAAAACTCCTGGACAGTCCATCACTGGAAAACTCCTGGACAGTCCATCACTGGAAAACTCCTGGACAGTCCATCACTGGGAAAACACCCTGGACAGTCAATCATTGGATAAACACCCTGGAGAGTCCATCACTGGGAAAACACCCTGGACAGTCCATCACTGGGAAAACACCCTGCACAGTCCATCACTGGGAAAATACCCTGGACAGTCCATCACTGGGAAAATACCCTGGACAGTCCATCACTGGGAAAATACCCTGGACAGTCCATCACTGGGAAGATGCAAAAAAAAAATTATATATAAATATATATTCACACACCTACACAAATCTATAAGCAGTGTAGCACGTCCAGTCCACCTGACTGCATGTCTTTGGACCTGCAGGAAAGCCATGTGGACACGAGAACATGCTGACTCCACACAAATCCAGACCAGCCTGGCAGTTTATTGTAATAGTCTCTGAGTCGTCTTTGCTCGGTGCCGAAGTAGAACCCTATGTATGTATATGTATGTCATGTGACTCAGTTGTTCTTCCTTCTCATTTCTACCTTGCAGTGTCGAGACTTGCCTCCGTCTCCTTATCGGCCGATAGCTTGTCCATTCAGACCCAGCGGACGCCTGGTTCCTGTTCGAGGGAGGAATCCACGTCTGCCCAGACTGAGGAGCCGGCTGTTAAAGGAGAAGAGCCGGAGCGCGCCTCGGAGGCAGAGACGGTGTGCGACCTGAGAGTGGCGCTAACGTTAGCCGATATGTGTGCGTCAGAGGCGGAGCGTGAGGGTACGGATTTGAACGCCACGCAACACGGTATTCAAGCTTCAGACCGCATACCTACGGACTGCATAGCTGTAGAGGACATTAAGACCGAATCTGCCTCCGTGGAACACTCTTCCCCACAACAGCAGATGCCCCGGGTTGGGTTTGATGATGTCGCTGAGGAGCTTAGTGACCCAGCAGCAGGACACGACCTTACTGGCTCAAGCTCCTACGGCATTGTCTTCGTCCAGTCAGACCTCGGTCCGGCCGGTAGGTGCGTAATGATCCCAAGGAGCGGAAAGTCCACGGACCGATCCAGGAGCCTGCAGGGAGAGAGCCACGGATGCAAGGTAAGGACGCTTCCTGAAAGAGTCCATGGTTACGGATAATTAGTCTAGGACAAACATGTCATTGGGCCAAGAACAAACCCTTGAGGCACACCTCGAGTGCTCGCTAGAGGTGCTTCTCAAGCTAACTTTCCAAGAACTGATCATTTTAAGATCAACATGTCTTCAACCCTAACGATGCCCGTGTCTTCTGCCAGGTGTGCGGGAAGACGTTCAGTCGCGTGGGGAACCTTCGGATTCACGAGCGGTGTCACACCGGAGAGAAACCGTACTGCTGCCCGGTGTGCGGCCGCTGCTTCATCCAGGCCGGAGACCTAAAGAAGCACAAGAGGGTTCACACCGGAGAGAAGCCCTACTACTGCCTCCAGTGTGGCAAGAGCTTCAGCCGGAGGGAGAACCTCAAGCGGCATCAGAAGATCCACATAGGAGAGAGTTTGCATCACCAGCGTTTGTGGAAGGGCCCTCAGTAGGGCCGGGGCCACGTGGCCAAAACATCACAACACACGATTTCTCCGTATTTAAGCAGCTTACGTGAGAAATGCATGGCCCAAGGACGCCAGCCCCGGATCGATCGGGAACAGTTGATGTACAACTGTTCCACGTTTTTTTGGGAAGAGTGTGAGTGTTTGATGGAAATGTGTGCGTTAGCTGTAGTTTGCAGATGCTTTTATACTTTTAATACATAACAGAAAAATACTGTAAAAGAAGGTGTTTAAAAAAAGTCAGTGGGGGCGTAAATCGGTGGACCAAAAATATAATGCTCAGCTCTAATCCTCAGGGATTATCTACTGGTCCTGATCCAAAACATTAGTACCCATTGGACCAGATTTTAACAGATTTAGTCCAGTCCATTTCTAGTCCTTTCTTAAGACAACTGTGGCGGTCCTGGGGTTATCCTTTTATTAGCTTCTTGAAACCCCTTAGTGTCTCAAATTCAAAATTCATGGGGCTCCCTAAAAAAAAAAGGATCACGTTATGGTTGCTTCATCCACCAATCGCAGAGCTTTTGGGTTCTCAATTAACTAGAGCCGCAACACTGGTCAGCCTCTGGGTGGCGCTGTAACAAACTGGTTCACCCACTTGGTTCTTTGTAATCTAGCAAGTGTAACTCAGCTTGCGACTGCCTGACTTTACAGTTGGTATTTGTTAATCTGAAAACAAGACTTTGGTGAAAAGAGTCAATTATCACTTATATCTCAAACCCAATGGCGAGTTAGTTGGTAGGCAGCAAACTTGGGACCCCCTGAGTACCGGTGGGTATTTCCCATGTTGCTTAATGCCACCATCCAATTTATGGTACTGTTGAAGAGCTGATGTTAAAGCCAGGCGTACACTGTGTTATTGAAATCCACTTAAGTGCCCATACATGCTCCATACAAGCAGTTGAATGGATTTCGGACATCTTATTTTAAAATTTGGGTTGTTTTTCTCACAGTTTGAGCAGTTTTGCCTACAAACTTCTCAAAGGCTCACCCAAACCACCAACCACCAACGACAGCCACTGTCCCTGCAGAGCTGAGCCCACAAATACGTTGATTTTTCAGTGGCAACATCCGTGTATGAGGATCTTGACTCTGTTAGACTAAATAGAATTGTGAGATATAATTTTAAAAATTAATATTTTTTAAAACTTGTCCTTGTATAACTGTCGCCTGGTGTTTTGGAATTCAGACTTAGCAAAGCTGTTGGTTTCTTAGTGGCAGTTCCCAATTATGCACCAAAACAGTACATTAATTGTCTAGTATGGAATAGTGGGCACATGGGTGAATCCCAAATAGCGGTTTATTTAATATATATGGTGCTTTGTTTAGGTGCTGAAGCCGCTATTGTAATCCCTACCCTGATCCCTGATGTGCTGTGTAGTAGGGATGAAAGAAAATATCGGAAAATACTGAATACCTCGATATTATATTTTGTAATATTGGATCGATTCAGAACACTGTGTGCAAAGCTTAGTGGCACATTCATTTTTATGTTGTGTTTAAACCTCTGGCCACAAGATGGCAGCGTTGCAATCCATTTCCAGCCCCTCAACGAAAACAAGCTACACAAGGGCGCACCGCTACCGTTAGCATTAGCAAACCTATGCATATGCTCACTGTCCAAAGAAAAACAAATACCTCCAAAAAGTCTATACTTTTAATGTCTGTGGAACCACAAATTTTCCAAGCTACTTTTGGAGCATTTCTATTGGTTTGTTAAGCAGGTGATTTTTTTACACAATGTAAACGGCAGCTCATGTGTTCAAATGATGTATAAGATAAGATTTTAAAAAATGATAAAATGATAAAAAGTTGATATACATGATTTTCTTTGGACAGGATGTTATATCACCCAATATATCGCAGTGTATCGAATCGTAAGCCCTTTTTTGTGATAAATAGCATATTTCCAGGCTCTTGCCAAATACTCAGCCCTACTATTTAGAGAGCAACGAGTCATTTGAAGCTTAGCTGATGATTTTTATCCAGACTCTGACGTGCGGCATGCTATTCGAACAAAACAGCGTTACTGGAAAGCGTCTGTAGGCAGAGCTGAGCTGTGTGTAGTGTAAGAATGTCGTGTTACGTCATGTCGTGTCCGGGCGAGCTTATAAGTCATAGGCTTTGTGCTCACACGCTGGATGATTCATGCATACAGTGTGAGTCACCGAAGAACACGACTGCTGAAATCACAGTGTATGCCTGGCTGAAGACGTCCAGAAGCTGCAGCAGTGAGATAAAAGCCGTGCTAACGTCTAGCCCAACTGCTTTCCTGTCAAATGACTTCACTCGCGCTAGAGCGACCTGAGAATAAAGCCTGAAAGAATCGTTTAAAATCTATTTTGAACCACGTCTTCATGTATTCACGTCACACCAGTGAGTATGTTGTGGTGTAGGCCTGCCAAGTGGTGGGGAGGCCGGTTTGATGGATGCTAATAAGCCGTGCTACCTATGTCAGAGCTCCTGCCCCCTTGTTGTTGATATTTACATAATCTGGCAACCAGAATTCTGGACTCATATCAACTCAACCACCAATATAAGACTATAAGGTATGCGTCCAAAGAAGCCCACATAGCTGAAATCAGATTGGGGGAATGACATCACAGCAAACCAACGAACAAACCTGAACCAGATCTTCTAAGCCTCAAAGCTACAGCGGCATAAACATGTTTCTTCTCCATTCGTGTCATTCGTTGAAGTAACGTTAGATATCATGAAGCCCATTTCAGCCTTTGTAGATAAATATGCAGCGAGAGAGGACCATATTTTTGGCTTTTGATTGACAGAAAATGACTTTCATTCATTTTAAACATCCCAGATTCGTCTGAGAATAAAATAAGGTGGAGTTTAATGGAGTGATAGTTTGATTGGCTGTAATGGACCTGCAGCACAAACATCACAGAACCAACATCAAATTGCATCATCAAGTGCAGCTCATTAAAAATTCTCTCCCCCGTTTGATGGTTTAGGCCTGTGATCAGTGGTCCCAGGCCGAGCCCTGGCTACTCCGCCGTGTCTCATGCTCAAAAAGAAGGCCCGGCTCGATGTTTAGGTCTCAGACGAACTTGAAATCATCATTATTTGTGCTCACAATCATCAGATTTGTCCGCTTGGGGAAGGAAGCGCAAACTGTAGAGAACAGAATGCACTCAGTGTGCAATTACACATCTCCACCAGAGAGGGCTCCAAATCCCTAAAACTCACATAGTTCAGCTTTAATAACAGAGAGGAACCTCAAGCGTTACCTGTTCATGGCAGGACGGCAGGGAAGAGTTGTCCAGCGCTCAGTAATCTGAAGAAGGTCCAGTCATTCATTGTTCCCCTGTTTTGATGGGTAGATGTTCCATTGTGTAATAGTTAATTGCATCAGATACTGATGATTATGGATTTTATCATGATTTTTTTTTCATCTAATAAAAAATCTAATCGTGTTTACAGGATCTTGCTCATTTGTTGGTTGTTGTACAAAGAAAAACATGTACCCCCATTTTTCTGTAGCATTTGATATATGTATCATCTGTTGATCTGGTCAAGACCACCTACTGAAGATTAAACCTTTGACCGTGACGTGGTGAGTGCTAGATGGGATGACCTAGGTAACTGCTGATCTACTGACTTCTACACGGTGGACCAGCAAGATAGCAGTGTCTTAATAGAGTGAACAGTGAGTAAACATAGTGTTTAAACACTCCAGCAGCACTTCTGTGTCTAATGTCGTTGTCTAGTATCTGCTCTGTGGTGGTCCTGTGGGGGTCCGGACCATGAAAGAACAGAGCAACAAAGTATACAGAGAATCAGATGAACTACAGTCTGAATAAACATCCATATATATATATATATATGAGTAGAGCTCATAACGTGATCAGTAAATGGAAGTTCTAATAAAGCTTCCATGAATATTTATGCATAATATATTATTATGATTATGATTATTATGATTATTATTTCAACAACAACAAAACAAGCATAAACGGATCTTGTAATATGCCTATATGTATACCAGTGAAAGGCAACGGTGATTGGTGACGTCATTTGCCCCGTCACTCCTGTTCCGGAGAACTCTGATCTGAAGCGTCATGGACTTTTTCTGATGAGAGATTAGATAAAGACCGGGTGGTGTTCTGTTTGCCCCGCCCCTCTGCACGCTGATTGGTTACTCACAGAAGTATGGGCGGTCTACAACGCCAAGTAGCCTATCCCAACGCAGGAGAGGCGGAGCTTGTCGGGCTGGAAAGAAAACTAACCGCAGGTAAACGTGAAACTACTTTTAACCATTTAAGGTATAAAGAAATACCAAATACAGTAACTAAGAAAGAGAGCTTACGGCATCTTTTATTCGGTAAACACAAAAATTCTTAACGATCTTAATAAACATTAATCACTTTTACGTGCGTATTTACTTTCGGTAAAAAAGGCCTAATGCTGAATCTCCGAATGGCTCCCTACTCCCTATATAGTGCACTTCTACGTTTGTGTATTTTTTACACCGTAATATGACAGTAAATGTTAGATACAGAGTCGAAAATCTTATATCTGGCTTTCTTTTGCACAAACAGTGCCCAGTCTGCGTGGCAGGAGTCGTTATTTCGTGCTATTCGTTGTGCCCTACATAGGGAGCACGGAGACATTTGGGATGCAGCCCCAAGCTGAAACAGGCGGGTTACAAGGCTATCAGCAGGTGTAATGTGAAACTGCGTTGCCAGGATTCGTTAAAGATTCGTATCTTTAAATATATGATGATAATCATTAATAAGGTCAGGTAAGGAGTCAATAAGTACCAAATGAGGAGACTACGGGAATCTAAAGGAACTAGGAAAGCGATTTGTTCACAGGTAAACCTAAAATACGACGCGCGAACTTAATAAGCGTTAACGCTTCATACGGAATTTTTACCTCAGAGAATGCTAAAGCTAACAGATTAAAATAGTGTCGGAAACGTGATTAACTTCGACACAAAGTCTGTATATTTGGGATAAGAGTGAATAAAAGTTAGCTAAAAATATAGTTGGGTATAAAAGTGTAAAAAAGAACAAGGTTTGCGGAAGTGGAGAGTTTCACCAGCTGCTTATTCGAATTTCTCCGCTCCACCTTAAATGATCAGACTGTAACTGCAGCACCATTTAAGGTGGAACGGAAAATTTCTTAGCTGAATTGGCGAAACACTGCTGTGTTTACAGCCCGGCTTCGGTAAGAAAACACGAAAACTTACTAAAATAATTTGTGTTTTCTTTTCAAAACGATTTAATCTTCTCAGACGTGACGTGGAACTGTCGACGTTAGCAGTGAGGACACCTGTTTACAGTGTTTACATATTTTTTTAAAAATGTTATTCGTCGTAATAATGAACTTTTGGCAGCTAAAGTTTCTGTAAAAGTAAGAATAGTTCACGAACAAAGTGTTAAACTGTTATTTTTGTGCTACTGTGGTCTGGTGTTCAGATGAGGGAGCTCATGGTGTGACAGAGTGATGAAGATCCATGGGAAAATCCTGCACCACTACCTGTCCTGTAGTGCACCTGTGGATAAGGAGGGCTACCTGTACAAAAAGGTGGGCAGAGGAGGAGTACAGGTACAATGTGGGCTAGTCTGTGTTCCTGCAGGCTAGATCTGCTCCAAATAGGTGGACCTTAACTCCAAACAGGTTGGCCTTAAAGGGGAATTCCACCTACTTTTCAGAATTTCTCCAGAATTTCCCCAGGCCTTGGTAGAAGTGTGAATATGAAAGTCATTCAGAATGGTCTGATCTGAAACAGTTCACTTGTAGACTTGCCAGCACAGATTATATTTATGGTGGTGGCGAGAGTAATCAGACGCCCCGAAGTCTATGACGCTGATGTAGCCAAAATTTCTCATAAGTTTGGGGGGAAAAATACTTGAGACAGTTTTGCCGTAGAACATCCATCCAAGTGCCTCTTCAACATGAATACACTGCACAAAAACTGTATTAAAATGATTAAGTCGAGTCACTGTATCTGATATCTCAGACTTTGAGACAGTTAAAGGAATGATACAAGACATATAACTTATTTTTGAACATTGTGCTTGTTTTAAATAATTTAATTTCTGTGTATTGGCAGATACGTTTGCCTGATTCTTAAAACAAACAAAAGTATCAATAAGTTCTGCGAATTATTTAAAACAAAAAATATGTAATATATTATAATATGCTTTTCAAAATGAGAAATCGTTTGGACTGTATTGAAGTTGACAAAATTCCATTTTTGCAGGGTGGATTAAGTCACACGGCTATCGTAAAACATCATTTAAGGCATCAGGCAGTGTATTTCTAACCATTTACAGTAATAACTTTCTGTGAGGGAGTTTTTAGAGGTGGACGTCTGGTTCCATTCACCACCACTGTGAACAGATCTGACTGTAAGTTTCTTGGGACTGGAGTGTTTCACATCAAACCCACTCTGAATGACTCTGTGTGCACATGCAAAGTTTAATTCTGCTGAAATTCCCTGAGAGTTCCTTTTTCTTCTGGGTAATCTGGCCCTAAGAAACTGTCCAAAAGTTTGTAGACACCTTCTCATCCAGCATTTTGACTGAAATCAAGGGTACTTAAAGGGATTTCCACCAGTGTTTTCAGGAAATTTGTGAGAAATTCAATGGTTGAGGTGTAAACAGAGAGATTGTGTTTGATGTGAAATGGTTAACACGTTGTTTACAGTGGTGGTGATGATGTTTACAGTGGTGGTGATGATGTTTACAGTGGTGGTGATGGTGGTGTTTAAAGTGGTGGTGATGGGAACCAGGGGTCTCCATATCTACAACACAAATATACAATTTGTATTTACTATCAAACCCACTACAGGCAGTGTATTCATGACTATCTCATGTAATAACTTTCTGTGAGGGAGCTTTTAGAGGTGGACGTCTGGTTTCATTCACCACCACTGTGAACAGTTCTGACTAAGTTCTCTTGAACTGAGCATTTTACACCGAATCCACTTTGAATAACTCTGTTTACTTATTAACTGTTAAATTTTGTAGAAATGAAAAAAATGGTGGAGTTTCCCTTTAACTCTGTGTTTGTTCTCATTTGCTATAGTAATAGCTTCCACTCCTCAAGGAAGATTTTACACTAGATGTTGAAACACTAGATGTTGAGGATTTGATTCTTTGTTAGTGAGGTCAGGTACTGATGTTGAACATTGCTGTGAGGATTTGATTGAGTGTTAGTGAGGTCAGGTACTGATGTTGAACATTGCTGTGAGGATTTGATTGAGTGTTAGTGAGGTCAGGTACTGATGTTGAACATTGCAGTGAGGATTTGATTGAGTGTTAGTGAGGTCAGGTACTGATGTTGAACATTGCTGTGAGGATGTGATTGAGTGTTAGTGAGGTCAGGTACTGATGTTAAACATTGCTGTGAGGATTTGATTGAGTGTTAGTGAGGTCGGGTACTGATGTTGAGCATTACAGTGAGGATTTGACTGAGTGTTAGTGAGGTCAGGTATTGATGTTGAACATTGCTGTGAGGATTTGATTGAGTGTTAGTGAGGTCAGGTACTGATGTTGAACATTGCAGTGAGGATGTGATTGAGTGTTAGTGAGGTCAGGTACTGATGTTGAACATTGCTGTGAGGATTTGATTGAGTGTTAGTGAGGTCAGGTACTGATGTTGAACATTGCTGTGAGGATTTGATTGAGTGTTAGTGAGGTCAGGTATTGATGTTGAGCATTACTGTGAGGATCTGATTGAGTGTTAGTGAGGTCAGGTATTGATGTTGAGCATTACTGTGAGGATTTGATTGAGTGTTAGTGAGGTCAGGTACTGATGTTGAACATTGCTGTGAGGATTTGATTGAGTGTTAGTGAGGTCAGGTACTGATGTTGAGCATTACTGTGAGGATTTGACTGAGTGTTAGTGAGGTCAGGTACTGATGTTGAACATTGCTGTGAGGATTTGATTGAGTGTTAGTGAGGTCAGGTATTGATGTTGAACATTGCTGTGAGGATTTGATTCAGAGTTAGTGAGGTCAGGTACTGATGTTGAACATTGTTGTGAGGATTTGATTGAGTGAATGAATCGTGAGATCAGAGATTTAAACCCCTGATAAGCCGTCTTGGTTAACTCCGTGTTCTGCTCTGTCTGACGTCCTCGCAGGGTGAAGTGAACACCTCCTACCAGAAGCGCTGGTTCACCCTCAAAGGGAACCTGCTGTTTTACCGGGACCGCCCGGGGGACAAGGAGGTTTTGGGGGTCATCGTGTTGGAGGGCTGCTCCGTACAGCTGTGCGAGTCGGACGAGCAGTTTGCCTTCTCTCTGCTGTTCAGCAGCTCCGGCCTGCGCACGTACAAATTCTCAGCTGAGAACCAGGCCAGCCAGGAGGGCTGGGTCAAAGCCCTCCACTCGGCCAACCACAGCTTCCTGTCCATCCTCCTGCAGGACCTGCGCCAGCAGTATCAGGGTGAGTCCAGAGTCCAGTGTGTGTCACTGTTGAAGCATTCATACCACTCAAGGTTCAAACCCCCTCTCACATTATTAACACTTAAATATACTTACACAGAGTATAAACACATATAAACTGTACAGCAGGAGATATGCTGTAATATTTTTACATATTATTTCAAGTGTTATAGATTTGTTTTCTACATTTCTATTGTAATTTTATTATAATTTTCTTCTTTCTTAAGTTTATTATAACTTTATTCTAACGTCATTTGTGATATTATTGTTTATATGCCCCATTTTAGGATGTGTATATATATCTGAGACCAAATTC
The DNA here is from genome assembly GCA_021613375.1 of Megaleporinus macrocephalus. Classification (NCBI taxonomy): domain Eukaryota; kingdom Metazoa; phylum Chordata; class Actinopteri; order Characiformes; family Anostomidae; genus Megaleporinus; species Megaleporinus macrocephalus. Next base: position 41,255,712 of record CM038715.1, read on the forward strand.
GACTAAATATATATATATTGTTGCTGTCCAATAAAAAAGAAGTATCTCCAAAATGACAGCTTTATAGAAGAGGCCAAAAATTTTCTTTACTTTCAATGCAAGTCAATTGAATCAGAAAAAAATGGGGATACTTTTTTTTTCTTTGGACATTGAGACGAATATATATATATATATATATATTCAGATGTTGTTTACAGTGGTGGTGATGGGAACCAGGGGTCTCCATATCTACAACACAAATATACACATTTTATTTACTATAAATAAATAAATTATTTTATTTACTATATTATTGGTCTAGAACTAGAAAGGTTAAATTATTTAGAAAAAAAGGAGATGTAAATATATAAAATCTTTTATATAAAGATATATAAAATATATAAAGTCTTTTTTAAATATTGATAGCATTTATTTGTACAGTGTTGTTTCTAAATCTGGTATTAGAAGCAGATAACCTGTCATTTCTAGAATTATTAGAATTTTAGAATTATGTTTAAATTCTTACTACTCCAGTACACCAGGTGGGGCTGTGTGTGTTTTACTCACTATATAGGGTGAGTGGGGTAAAGATATAAAGATATAGATAATGAAGCGAAAAGGCCTCACACTTTCTATTCAAGTTGTTAGTTATATTAATTAAGCATTTAGCATTTTCAGTGTATATAATAATAATAATAATTAGTAATAATAGTTATTGATACTGAGTTACATAGAACAATCATTCTCACACAGCCCCTCTGAATGACTTAAATCCTAGTTTTCATTACTGCAATATGAGTTTCTACAATAAACCCTGCTTTAACGACTACAATCAAATTACCAATAACTAACAAAGTGCCTCCTTTCACTGAAGAAACAGAGTCTGTAATTACTTTCCTGAATGTTTCATATCACGTGGTGACCGTGCAGCCCTGCTGGTCAGCCGTCTGACCTGCCTTGCTGTTCTTGTTTTACAGAGGCAGCAGAAGCGGTGGGAGTTGAACCGGTGGACTGTCCGTGGCTGGCGAAGGAGATCATGACTCATTCTCAGAAGCCGCATTTAACCTCAGTGTTTTACGCCGTGCCAGGTGCGAAAGAATCAGGGGGTCCCGGTAGCAACCAGCTGCTTCAGGCTCCGCCCTCCAAGCACGGCAGCAAACGCTCCCCCAAACTCTGGCCCAAGCGCCACGCTCACGTCACGCCCCTCAACGGCCCACCTACGCCCCTCGGTGAGTGGTCAGAGCCCACAGAGGACTTTAGCAAAATGCACGAGGACTTTGGCAAGGAGGTGAGGCGACTGGTGGCCGAGTGGCGGAGGAGGGGGCGAGAAACCATGGCTTTGCCAGAAAGAGATTTGATTGATTTGGGTTAAAGACATAGAAGGCATTTTTAATATTGAAGCTTGATCAGCCAAGATATGTTTGGTGTGTCTTTAACTCTACACTGGAGCTACAAGGCTGATGCAACTAACTAGTAAACAAGACTTGATGCATGTCTACATCGCACACTTATCATAGACTTGCTTATGTGGTTTCTAACACTGTATGACTTCCTGAGGCCTAAACTTTGTCCGTGTTTGTAGATAACAGAATCGGAAGCCACTGTTTCCTCACTATAGAAGCAGACTCTGGAGTATCTTGGCTAATTGACAGAAACAGAAATAACAGAAACACTTATGTAAATGTTGTAAATGCTACTTTTGTAGAGCTTGTCTGGCTTTTAAACTTGAAAAAAATGTACACAGTCCATCAAAATGCTCCTCTAAACTGTGGAGGCTTTTAAAATAGGGGTGAGTGATGTGACGATATAATATTTAATAGTATTGTGATAAATTGTCCCGCAATACTCTTTTCTGGGAATATTGTGAATATAGTCAATGCTTACAACTTAAACTACTTGCTTCATTATAAAGTGAAAATAATTAGTTTACTATAAATTTAATTTAGTGGAGCACAGCTTCTAGAACATGGAATATAAATAAATGTAGTTGCTTATTATTATTATTATTATTATTATTATTATTATCGTTATTATAGTGTTTTATAGGGAAACTCCCTATAAAGTAATTACATGAAACAGTTATAAATACATATAGTTTTATTCATAATTCCTTCATGCAGGAGGGGGACCTTCAGGCCGTTGTGAGGGCAAATAGAAGTTTTACCAACATTAACATTCATATAAGCTCAGAAGACACGTGTAGCTTCACTGGTGGGTTTGATAGTAAATACAGTGTGTATATTTGTGTTGTAGACATGAAGACCCCTGGTTCCCATCACCACCAATGTAAACAACATCAAATCCACTTCACACCAAAACCCACTCCGAATTACTGTTTACACCTCAAACCATGAATAAGTTATACAGAAATATTGGATTTTTATTTTAATATGTGATGCTTTTAATTTGTAATGTCTGTCTTAAAATTGTGATATGTTTGCCATATCGCCCATCTTAGTTTTTTTAATACAAAGAAGTGTCCCTGGGCGATTTCCAAAAACCAATAATCATTTAATAATTTCTTCAAGATCTCATGCTATAACTGAAAGCACAGCTGATGAATGTAATGCCAAAGACCACTCATCTCGTCCCCCTTTCAAAACCTGCTCTCATACCAAAGACTTGTAGCCAGATAATTAGCTTGTAGCTGCTTTATGGTAACAGAATCATTTCAGCGGCTTTTCTTACTCGGTTTCTTACTTAAACATTCCTCTGTTCCTTTTAAGAGAAGGCGACGTGACCTCAAACGTTTTATTGACCCCGTAGGCTTCTATGTGGATGAGTGTTGTATGTGTATGTTGTTATATGATGTACTTAAGAGCATTATCTGTAAAGCAATAACAAGATTATTAATATATAATTAATTTATAATGCTGGGGATATTTCCGTTTATTGTTATAGTTAGTGTGAAGGAGGCCAAATGTCTTAAATTATTATTTAGTTTTTAAATACTGATCAGTAGCGGATGCTACCTTCCATCTAAAATTCTACCTTATGTATGTGTGTTTATTATATTGCCTGATAAAGTCTGTTATATCCTGTAACGGATTCTGTCTCTTATTTTTCAGCCGAGTTGTTTCTTTGAGGCAAAATCAAATTTACCTCATGTAGTTGATCAATTCTGAAGCTTCCTTTTACGAGGCTGATGAATATCAAACAGTGTCGAGTTGCTTGAGGTTTCCAGCAAATTCCAGCAAAGTTTCTGCATAAATAAACCGTCCAGCTGTAAACAGAGTTGGTTTGGTGTGAAGCACTCAGTTCTAGAGAAACAGAACTGTCCACAGTGGTGGGTTTCATAGTAAATAAAATGTGTATATTTGTGTTGTAGACATGGAGACTCCTTGTTACCATCACCACCACTGTAAACATCACCACCACCACTGTAAACATCACCACCACCACTGTAAACACCATCACCACCACTGTAAACACATCATCACCACTGTAAACATCACCACCACTGTAAACATCACCACCACCACTGTAAACACCATCACCACCACTGTAAACACATCATCACCACTGTAAACATCACCACCACCACTGTAAACACCATCACCACCACTGTAAACTTTACCATCGCTGTAAACACCATCACCACCACTGTAAACATCACCATCATTACCACTGTAAACACCATCACCACCACTGTAAACTTTACCATCGCTGTAAACACCATCACCACCACTGTAAACATCACCATCATTACCACTGTAAACATCACCACCACCACTGTAAACTTTACCATCTCTGTAAACACCATCACCACCACTGTAAACATCACCATCATTACCACTGTAAACACCATCACCACCACTGTAAACTTTACCATCGCTGTAAACACCATCACCACCACGGTAAACATCACCATCATTACCACTGTAAACACCATCACCACCACTGTAAATTTTACCATCACTGTAAACACCATCACCACAACTGTAAACATCACCATCTTTACCACTGTAAACTTTACCATCACTGTAAACACCATCACCACCACTGTAAACTTTACCATCACTGTAAACATCACCATCATTACCACTGTAAACACCATCACCACTACTGTAAACACCATCACCACCACTGTAAACAACATCACCACTGTAAACTTCACCATCACTGTAAACATCCCCACCACTGTAAACATCACCACCACCACTGTAAACACCATTACCACCACTGTAAACATCACCATCACTACTGTAAACACTATCACCACCACTGTAAACACCATCACCACTGTAGACATCACCACCACCACTGTAAACATCACCACCACCACCACTGTAAACACCATCACCACCACTGCAAACATTATCACCACCGCTGTAAACATCACCATCACCACAGTAAACACCATCACCACCACTGTAAACATTACCACCACTACTGTAAACACTATCACCACCAATGTAAACATCACCACCACCACCACCACTGTAAACACCACCACCACCAATGTAAACACCACCACCACTGTAAACATCACCACCACCACTGTAAACACAATCACCACCACTGTAAACACCACCACCACTGTAAACACCACCACCACTGTAAACATCACCACCACCACTGTAAACACAATCACCACCACTGTAAACACAATCACCACCACTGTAAACACCATCACCACCACTGTAAACACCATCACCACCACTGTAAACATCACGACCACCACTGTAAACACAATCACCACCACTGCACACCAAACCCCCTCTGAATCACTTGGCTTATATCTAAATGACTGAGTTCTCAGATCTTGTGTGGTGGTTTGCTCTGTGCTAATTGGTGGAGGATGAGCTTCCATTACTTCTCAGCTGCGCTAGCCTCGTACCTCCAGCACGGATCTGAAGAAGCTTCAGATGCTAAACGTGTCTTGGCTCGCTGGTGTGTGTGGAAAACTGTGTACACTTCTGTTGAACTACTCCTTTGCAATTCCAGCTATCTCCTAAAAAAGCCCGCCCAGCTTTACTCCAGGGGGGTTAGTTATTAACTGCTGACAACAGAAAGTGGTCAGCAATGCGTGGCAGGACGCTGCAGCGGTCTCCTCTGCCTCCCCCTCTGATCTCTGCCTGTCTGTTGTAACAGGTGGAATTTTATTGCTGACCACACAAAACGGCCCCACGAACGCGACACATGTGGGGTTAAAAGGGCGACATGCTTTCAGACTGACGGGGGGAGAAAGTGACCGGTAGAAAGCACAAACACTGAACGAAGCAGAATTTTAAGAAAAAGTTGGTGGTATTGCCCTTTGACCAAAGACGTTCGTTCCAGTGCTCATGCTTTATGAGATGGGTGATTTAATCGAGCAGCTTTCGTTCAGTCTGTGAATCAGAGATGATTTCCCTTCCAGTGATGCGTGCCGGAGAGGGTCTCTGAGCTAGGTTCATTTTGACTTAAAGGGGAACTCCACCAACATTTTAAAATTTTTGATTAATCAAATGGTTGGGATGTAAACAGAGAGATTCAGAGTGGGGCTTCGGTGTGAAATGGTTCATATGTTGTTTACATTGGTGGTCATGGGAACCAGGGGTCACCATGGCTACAACGCACATACACATTTTATTTACTATCAAACCCACCAGTGAACCTACACAAGAGTTGGAATGCTGTGATGATCATGTACCACCATGAATTAAATAAACCCACCTTTTAGGCCAAAATCTTTCTAAAAGAATCTCAGTCTCAGAAATCAGACAGTGTATTTCTAACATCTACTGTAAGAGCTTTCTGTGAGGGAGCTTTTAGAGGTGGACGTCTGGTTCCATTCACCACCACCGTGAACAGATCTGACTCGGTGTAACTAGAATGTTTCACACTGAACCTCTCCGAACATCTCAGTTCTTTGTTCACACACTTACTGCTTCTTCCTTTAAGACACAGCCGTGTGCACATAACATGTTTTGTTGTTGTAAATACGAGAACACACTTTTACACGCTTTAATACTGTTTATTTACTGGATTTAACATACGCGGGGATGAAATATAAATATGTGCAATTTTCTGTTTTGTTGATTTTTGCAATAATGGGCAATAAAATGTTATTTATTTGGCCATATATATATATATATATATATATATATATATACAGTGAAAACCAAGTATGTAATTTTTTTATTGGTTGAGAATTAAAGTAAATTTATATGTGTGTATTTCTTGTCTTGTCTTTTAATGAAAGTCAATGTAACCAGAATGTTTTCTAAGCTATTTTGGATATATATATATATATATTAACATGATTATTCTGTGACACCAAGACTACTAAAGACTAGTGAACGGAACAGCAGGTTTCTGTGGAGTAATTTCTGAGATGTGCTGCTTTTCAGGCACATGACTGAAAAAACTCTAGAATATAAATAGAAGAAGATTTCGCTGATATCAGCTTTCTGTATTATTTTCATTCAAAGCTCATTCACTAAAATATCACTCCCTCATCTCCCTTCACTCTAATCACCCTGCTCACCTCACACAACCGTTATCACTTATTATAGGGCCTGCAGAGTGAACAGCAGCACTGAGAGAGAGAGAGAGAGACAGAGGGGGAGGGACAGAGAAAGAGAGAGAAAGGGGGAAAGAGACTTAGAGAAAGAGAGATAGAGAGAGACAGAGAGAAAGAGGGAGATGGATCAGAGAAATAAAGGGAGAGAGATAGAGACAGAGAAGGAAAAAGGGAGAGACTGAGAGAAAGAGGGAGAGAGAAAGAAAGGGAGAAAGAGACAGATAGAAAGAGAGATGGACACAGAGAGAAAGAAAGGGAGAGAGATAGTGAGAAAGAGAGATAGAGATACATAGAGAGAGAGAGAAAGAAAGAGAGCGAGAGCGAGATAGACAGAGAAAGAAAGAGAGATAGATATATATAGAGAGAGAGGGGAAAAGAAAGGAAGACAGGGAGAGAAAGAAAGAGAGACAGGGAGAGAAAGAGAGAGACCGACAGAGAAAGAGAGAAAAAGAGAAAAAGAAAGGGAGACAGGGAGAGAAAGAAAGAGAGATAGGGAGAGAAAGAGAGACAGAGAGAAAGAGAAAAAGAAAAGGAGACAGGGAGAGAAAGAAAGAGAGAGACAGGGAGAGAAAGAGAAACAAGGAGAGAAAAAGAAAAGGAGACGGAGAGAAAGAAAGAAAGAGACAGGGAGATACAGAGAGACAGAGAAAGAGAGAAAAAGAAAAGGAGACGGAGAGAAAGAAAGAGAGACAGGGAGAGACAGAGAAAGAGAGACAAAAAAGGGAGACAGGGAGATAAAGAAAGAGAGAGACAGGGAGAGAAAGAGAGACAAAGAAAGGGAGACAGGGAGAGAAAGAAAGAGAGCGACATGGAGAGAAAGAAAGAGAGAGACAGAGAAAAAGAGAGATAGAGAGACAGACAGAGAGAAAAAGAGAGATAGAGAGACAGACAGAGAGAAAAAGAGAGATAGAGAGACAGACAGAGACAGGAAGAGAGAGAGACAAGGAAAGAAAGAGAAGGAGAGAGAGAGAGAGAGAGAGAAGGAAAGAAAGAGAAGGAGAGAGAGAGAGAGAGAGAGAGAGAGAGAGAGAGAGAGAGAGAGAAGGAAAGAAAGAAAGAGAAGGAGAGAGAGAGAGAGAGAGAGAGAGAGAGAGAGAGAGAGAGAGAAGGAAAGAAAGAGAAGGAGAGAGAGAGAGAGAGAGAGAGAGAGAGAGAGAGAGAAAGGGGGTCTGGGTGGGTGCTGCAGTTACAGGTTTGGTCAGAGTGGCTGAAACAGAGCGCTCTGCAGGAACTGGTCAGAGCTGGAGCTATTTCAGTCTCCGCAGCGACAGCTGACCGCCTTTCTTTTTTTAAAGAATGTCTGTACTCTCGTTCTTAGCCTCCTCTCTCACTTCCTCCTGCTGTTAAACGTACAGAGCTTCCAGTACAACACGTTTTATACATACAAACACATTCAGAACTGAGTCCTGCTCCCCAGTGTTCCCTGCCGGGTCTTTCCACTGCTTACTGGTGCGGGAACTGAAGACACTGACTGTGGAATTGTCTGTGCTCGTAGACTTGTTCAATAGGAGATCCGCAGACTGCTCACTCCAGCACACACTCTGTACGAAGCCTCTCTGTTGTAGGCCTGGCTTTGTCCTGCTGGAGTGACCATGGAGTCACCCCAATAACAGCGTTCCAGTATCTGCTTTCACACATATGCAGGTCTCCACTGCTGTTTGCACTGATTCCCCACAGCATGATATAATCAATAATATAGAAATATATTGTAAAAATGTACTATTGTAAATTCTTTTTCTGCCTCTTTAGCAAATTTATCGAGTGGCAAATTTGTAATGTGTCCATATGTGCAACAACAACAACAGTAATATATATATACATGATGCTGCTACTGCTACTATTTTATAATTAATTTGTTTCCTTTATTTTTTTAAATTTTATATTTTATACTGGATATTTGTGTTTGGGTAGAAACTGGAACCCTGGGTACTCAATTCCGTTCCATCTCATGTACTACATTTGTTGCAAATGACAGTAAAGTCTCCTTGAATTCTTGAATAAAATGTATTAAAAAAATAATAATAAAGTGCAGAAAAAAACAATAACTGTATCATTAAAAACAGCTATCAGGACAGAAGAAGTAATACTCCAGTAAGAACAATGAAACAATAAGATGTTTCAAGTAAAGATGTTTGTTGGCCTGATAGATATTTATCGATACAGTGTTTCAGACCTTCAGTGCTCATTTATACGGGGGGACACTGGGGAGGTCACCACTAGACGACCTTAAAACATGATTTGGAATGTAATCTATCAGCACTCAGATATATACACGCGCGAAACTAAGAGATTTAGTTTCATACTTGATTTTTCTAAAAAATCTACTTTGCACAAGTTGCAACTTGTTTTAATTTTTAAGAAGTCAAGAAAAAATCTAAGCCGTGGATCAGTTTCTGAGCGCCTTGCAGACAAAGATATGGTTGAGCTCGAAAGCTGGGCTGCATTCCTTAAATGATAAAAATCAGTTTTAGTAGTTTTAGTCTAGAGTTACACTCAGATTTCCAACTTCAGCATACAGATGTTTACAGTCGTGTATATCATTTGCACGTCTATAAAAAATTGATTGAATTGTGCCCTTATAATCTGAGCCAGTGGCAACATATACAAAGGAAATAAAATAGGGCCAAGTACAGAGCCTTGTGGTACACCACATTGAATATCATACTTCTCTGAGACATGTTCACCTACAAAACCCTGTCTTCCACTTAACTACGTAGGAACCCAGTTTAACACAGTTCCAGAAAGACCAACCAGGTTCTCAAGCCTATTTAGAAGTACTTTCACCAACGCAGTGTCAGTTTTAGAGGTCAGTCTGTAGTCAGTAAACACTATAGACTATGTTTTTTCAGTAATGCTTTGGTCAGTGGAAATGTTAAATCATTTATTTGTACGTTTATAAGTTTAAATAGATTCGAGAAATCTCAGATTCTTGCTATTATTTAATTTAACGAAATGTCCTAACGTTCCTGGAGACGTGGAGACGTGGTAGGTACGTCTATATGTAGAAACAGTGCATTGTTGTCGTTACTTGGAGAAACAAAAAAAAAGCGTGTGTAAAAAGAGCGTCCTGACACAATGCCGCCCATACTGGGGGAGACAGAGGGGGGTGTGGGCCGGGGTGGGCCTGGGCTGGTGTAGGATGTCAGAGTGAGAGAGAAAGTGGACCTCCGAGTCTTCTGAGAGAGGCCATATCGCTTCTCACAACTCTGCATTTCAGTACATGCCTACACAGTTCAACCCATGATGGATGGCTGGCTGGCAATGGAGCTCATATATGGTGTGGAGTAGGGGGGCTACAGCCTCACACTAAACTGAGAGAGGGTCTGCGGGTGCGGCCCAATATAGAGCCATAGTACTAATTGAATCACATCAATAGTTGAGTCATCAGTCTTGACCGAGATCAATATCATCGGCGTTTACGAGCGATGGAGACTGATTGAAGGGTGGATCTGAGAGCACAGTAGTGAAATAGATCTGATCCATCAGCTTTAGGCCATTTGATCACTTTCAGAACATTCTGTGTCATATACCTCCAGTCTTTCTGTTCGGCTACTGGCCTTCAAGCTAATTCTCCAATACATACTTATTATATGAATGGTTCAGTACCTGCTAAGAAACCTGTGGGACAGCTATAAGACTAGTATCTACGTATACCAGAGTTGAAGGAAGGTGTCTTCAGAGTAGGCATAACCAAAGTAATCAATAATAATAACACATTTACTGTGTAAACAAACCTGTTCAATACAAGTACATTTGATAGTATGGGAGGAACGGCCATTTGCCATCCTGATTTCTGAACATCTGCTCGTTTACTTGCCACCGTTTGGCACGGTTATGGCGTCCACCACGCAAGGTTGAGGGTCCGTTTCCGTTTTGGATCTGAACAAGCAAACACTCTTAAAGTTTCATAGCTGTGCTTGCGTTAGGCGCCGTATTACATAGCCGGTCCATTCGTATGCCAAGTGTTGACATTGGCCCTGATCATTTGATGAATGGCTTTATTAAAAAAACTCACAATAGCCCAGGATGTTCATGCTAAACGTCAAGCCATGTACAGAAAAAACCACAAGGAACACAAGAAAACGTGGGTCTTTCTTGCTTTTTGTTGTTCTCGGCTCCTTAGATGCCTGTAGGTGGACAGAGTTTTCAACGTTCCGTAGTAAAGTTTTCTAAAATAACATCACATTCACGGCTTTAACATTAGACGTCTCTCCTTGTAAGTCTACAGGCTGTACCAAACTATGAATTCGCCTCATTCCAAGGCGTTCAGGTCCTATTTTGGATGGTGGGGACGAAAGGTGACACTCGTAGCCCACCACACTCCTCCTCTCTCTTACTTTCCCCTGCTCTCTCTTTCACTGCCAAACCTGATGGTGAGGCTATAGTTAGCCCGCCCGAGCCAGTATATAAGGCCCCATAGGATCAGCATTTACATGTCAGTCACACCGACTTGGCGAAGGCTTCTCCTCTCTTGACCAATCCTCAAAACTCCACACAACCTTAAGAGATGGTGAGTGTCTTTCCGCTGTGGACATCTGACGGCATCTGGGATTCTTGACAACATCAAGGGAAAAACTGAACAAGCTAACAAATATCAAAAAGATAACGCTTAGGACTTCAACTGTTGGGTCTTGGACTCCTCAGGCACCTCAGATTTGCTAGACTGAAACTTCTTAGTGGGCCAGACAAGCTTTACTAGACCTGCATCCTTGAAAGCAGATTGGAACCAGAACAGCTTTAGAAGCCAGGGTGTCCATTGCTCTGCGCTCAGTGCCAGACCACATTGAAAGCTACTGTGCCAATGTTTATACTCTCAGCCATGGATTTGGAAGAGTAGTGCAATCTGATCTTAAAGTCCGCTTCTCAAGATGACATGCAGATTTAGGACGCAGCTTGGCCCGGGTTTAGGGACCTGCTCTAATAGGAACCGCCTAGGGACAGGGACCAGGGGTAGAGAAGCATGGAAAGAGAACCTGCTTCCATAGTTTTCTTGGGTGTAAGTTCTTGAGGAAGACCTTCTCTGTTCTTGTCCACTTCCAGGCACCCAAGAAGGCCAAGAGGAGGCAGGCAGCAGAGGGCGGCAGCTCCAATGTGTTCTCCATGTTTGAGCAGAGCCAGATCCAGGAGTACAAGGAGGTGAGACAAACAGACCTACACCACATCACGACTACTTCCACAACAGTAGTTTCCAAGACAGGAACGAGGGCAAAACTCACCCTGAACTGAGACTGACTGCTGAATCCTCGGGTTCGAGTTAGTAGTCCAGCGGGACGCAAATTCAAATTTGGACCTGGTGTGAAGGTAGCAGTGCTGCAGATTATGTGGTGTAGATGAAGATTAGCTCTGCCGGTCCAGCAAACCTCCTGTCTACTCCATAGGTACAGCGTTGAAGGAGGTTCTCAAAATGCCAGTGATAAAAATAAACCATGTTATGATAGCTTATGCCAGACTTCCTCTATCACTCTATAAACTTGCCTCATAAAAATAAATCAAACGGCTACTAGAGGCAAGGAGGTGGTGGCTCTTTTCCTCGATGCTTATTTTTGTTTACATCTGGTGCTCACGCTAGCACTAAATCTCAAAACTGCTGATGTTACCAGTCAGCCTCTTCTCCAGATGACCCCCCTGGAATGTGTTCCTCAACAGTTGGTGGACGTAGCCATAATCTGCACACGTGTGGCAAGTTTGTTTTTTAATAGAGGATTAGCTTTAGAGGTCAAAATGATTAGCTTTAATCTCAGTGACCACCAGCGAATTCCATAGGGGTCTTGCAGGACCTCTTGCGGCCCTCTCCTGAGCTAGTATCTTTATAAAAATCCAAATATTGAGCTGGCAGAGGCTAATGTAAATGTGGAAGGGCAACAGTGAGTGGAAAATGTGAGAGCATGGAAGCAAAGAAGGGGCATCAAAAAGGGAGAACAGAGGGGTTAGATGAAGGGGGCGAGTCAAGGGGACAAGTGTAATCGAACCCTGCTCCTTAAATGTTTCCGAAGGCTCCTTGTGAATTCCATTTTAACGCCTTAGAAAGACAAGTGGCCGGCAGCTGCCAAGAGTGCCCTGTGTCTCAGATTCCGGCTCGGGTTTCATGGAGCCTTAGTGACAGGCACGTCAAGATCTGGCAACCGCACGAGTAAAGACATTTCACGTTTATGTTGACAGATTAACTCATTCTTAATTATTCCCAGCGAGGCACTTCGTATATCCTAGTGATCATGCAAAACATGATCGTGTTATGTTAAGGGTAATAACCAGGTTGATGGAGCGGTATGCCTTCAAGGTTTGGGAAGGCAGGTGATTAGATGATTGATGATCTTGAGAGTACTAGCATTAAGACGTCCATATAGTCCAAGAGAAAAGACAGACATGCTAATAAAGTAAATAAAAAAATGCCTGACTGATTGAACAAGCAGCTTTTTAATTGGTACTTGGCAAGGATCTCCTGGAATTTGAAGACTGGAATACCAAGGATACATCCAGAACCATATCTATATATCTTAACTGACAGGCCATCAAATTCCTTGAATGATTTCCAGATTAGCAAAACGGTTCCAAGGAATGCGGCCACTGCTTGTTCCACCAGTGCTGTAAAGTCACTGTTTGGAAGTCTGAGGTGAAGATTTGCTTTCTTACAAACTGAGTGATGTTCCTTTCCCACCTTGTAGGCCTTCACAATCATTGACCAGAACAGGGACGGCATCATCAGCAAGGACGATCTTAGGGACGTGCTGGCCTCCATGGGCCAACTGAACGTGAAGAATGAGGAGCTGGAGGCCATGGTCAAGGAGGCCAGCGGCCCAATCAACTTCACCGTCTTCCTCACCATGTTCGGCGAGAAGCTGAAGGGTAGGTCACCTTGCCTTGTGTTCTTCATCTTTTACAGTTTGGGCACAGCTTGCCTTCTTCTGAAACTGGAACACCTGCCAGGGTGCCTTCCTGAGATATTGTCGCAGTAAATCATGGATTCTCATAATTATCGCAGGTGCTGACCCCGAGGACGTCATCCTGAGCGCTTTCAAGGTCCTGGACCCCGAGGGTACCGGCACGATCAAGAAGGATTTGTAAGTACATGTTCTGTGGAGATCAAGTCTACTTTGAATCAGCACTCATGGTATTATTAATGGAGCTGTTTGTGAACAAACACCAATCAAATCTTTTCCGTTTCTCTCCAGCATTGAGGAGCTTCTGACCACCCAGTGCGACAGATTCACAGCTGAGGAGGTCGGTTTCAAATTCCCTCTTCTTTGCCAAACAATAACTTCACTATTATTTAATTAATAATATAATGATTTTATTTTATAGCACAAAATAAATGTTTCACTAGAAGAGATATTGGGGTACTAGGGTAATACTGGGGTAATGGGGTAACTCAACACCAGAATGTTCTTTTTTGATATTCCAAATGTTTTAAGAACTGCAAGACGTTGGTCTATTATAAGTTTGTTCAATTGGAAAATTGTCAGTAACTACATTCTGAATATTGATTCTGATGTTAATATTTTTAGATATTTATACTAATTTGAAATGTAACACTATTTTTTACTATGGGTTTCAATATTAGTAGAAATGTAGTTTAGATATTAATTTTAATAGAACTACATCGATGTTAATTATATTAGTAAAATATTTAAATTTTATTAGCTATATATATTCAGATATAAATTTTAGATATTCTTGATATTTATTTTATTCAAGATTTCTTCTGGACAATAGTTCTTATTTTTAATTTTTTTAGAACTCCATCCTGGATGTTAATGTAATTAGACATTTAGTCTAGATATTAATTGCAGTAGAACTTCGTCCTGGACAATAATCTATTATTTATTAACTTATAACTTTATAATTATTTATTTGGGAACTATTAAATACAACTTTATTATGGATGTTAACGATATTAGAACTTAATTTGGGTTAGCATTTTTTAAAAATTCATTACAAATATTCATTTAAGTAGAAATACAGTCCAGATTTAATTTAGTAGAAATATAGTCTACATATAAAATAAAAATAAAAACATTTTTATTAGGGATATTAATTTTATTAGAACTTCATCCTGGAAATTGTCATCCTGGACAGTAAATCTATTATTTGATAGCTTATAACTTTATAATTATTTATTTGGGAAATATCAATTACAACTTTATTATGAAGTTAATGATATTAAAACTTAATTTCTAATATATTAGAATTTATTAGAACTTCATCCTGGATGTACATTTTATTACATTGTGGTTATTAACTTTATTTGAATTGTATTCTGAGTTCTCAGTTTTAATAAACTGAGTTCTCAGTTTTAATAGCATTAATTATGAATAATGTTGCCAGATCTTTAAATGCTACCTCATATATAAGTTATATAGTAATTTCTGAGTAATTTATAATATTATGTATGTATATATATTTTATATTTTATATATTTTTATCATATGAAGATGTTTGAAGTGGGTTGCTCTCTCAAGGTGGATGAATGACGGTTCTCTCTCTGTTGTCCCCCCTTCAGATGAAGAACCTGTGGGCTGCCTTCCCCCCAGATGTGGCTGGCAACGTTGACTACAAGAACATCTGCTACGTCATCACACACGGAGAGGAGAAGGAAGAGGAGTAAAAAACCAACTCCAACTTCCATCAGATCCATCCATCCATCCATCCATCCATCCATCCAGCTCCCACCCAAACTGCATCCCTGACCTCCATCTCCTCCATGAGCCCTCCCTCTCTCCCCGTGTAGCCTTGTTCCCTTGCTCGCCCACACAACAGAGAGACTTGGGCCTAGCAGGGTTGAATGTGAGCTAGCCGTGGAGATAGCGGGATCATGTTGAATAAAGATGAGGCTTTCATTAAACTGCAATATCTCTCCCTCCATCCTCTCTCTCTCTCTCTCTCTCGTTTCTTTTCCTGTACCTCCTTCAGTCCGAGCGAGCAGTGCATGCGCCATACCGACGTTACGCTAGTTCTCAGCGCGAGCCGTGAAGCAGAGAAGCCTTTCTTGGGTGCTGTGGCGCGTGCTCGGCTGCCCCTTTGAAACAAACCGGCGGTCGGGCCTCCACCACCGGGGCTGCTTGCCTGGACTCACTGAACATGTGGAGCAGTGCTTTCCCATCCCGACCAGGAGAAAGGGAGGCGGTTAACAGAGTGGGGTTCACCAACTTCTACAATAGAACAACCACCCCTCTCTCTCAGCCCCTCTCTTTTCCATCCCCTCCGGAGGTAGAGGAAAGAAGGAGAGACGACGAAGAGGAGGGCTGTCGAGGGGAGGGAAGACGAGGAAACGAAACAAAAGAGAAGATCTTTGTTTTGGCTCCTTCACCCTCGCCCTCGCTCTGCCTCTCTTCTTTTCTTTCATTTCTTTTCTATTGCTTCATCTTTCTGTCCGAAACCAATGTAACTGAAAAAAACAAGCACTCAACTCCGAATAAAACCTCTGAAGTCTTTCGTACCCTTGTGTCTTTGCTCGTGTTGGTAGCTGCTGAGAACTTTCCACACTTCACAGTGGCAGGGTTTAGATCTGAAGGTGATGAAAGGGTTAATAAGGCAGGGACAAGTTGGAATAGACCAGAACAAGCTTGATGGGTCACCAAACCTGCTTTAACCTACACTCAAACATTACACCCACTGTCCACTGACCTCATACAAGCACTCAGTAGACTGTGTCCACTCACTGTCCACTCTATTAGACACTCCTACTACTTGCTGGTCCACCTTGTAGATGTAAAGTCAGAGACAGTAGCTCATCTGCTGCTGCACAGTTTGTGTTCCTCCTAGTCCTTCATCAGTGGACACAGGACGCCGCCCACAGGACACTGTTGTCTGGATAGTCTGTGTCTGTGTCCGATCCACTCACACCAGCGCAACACACACTAACACACCAAGACCACTATGTCAGTGTCACTGCTGAGCTAAGAATGATCCACCTGCCTAGTAGTACCTGCTCTGTGGGGGTCCTAATCATTAAGGAACAGAGTAATAAAGTATACAGAGAATCAGATGAACCACAGTCTATAAGTGTAACTCCTGTATGGTCGGTGGAGCTGATGTGCAGTAGCGTGAGGGGCGGTATGGTGTTCGGGGGTCCCGAATGTTGGCAGCACTGATGCTTCAATAGCAGCAATAGTTTTCTTCTGGAGATGCTCCTCTCATTTGGTAGGTCTTCCACACTTTAACTGAGACGTTATTGTGTGTCCCTGATGCAGTTACCCCAACTGGGTAAAACAATTCATTTCAGCGCCACCCAGTGGCAGAGCAGTGCTGCAGGTCTAGTCAGTCAAGAATACCAACAATAGAAGCTTGCTGATTGTGGGTGAAGCAGCTGAACAGTAGCAGCTCAGAATGAGTCAGGTCCAGGAGATTGTCAAGATGTCCTGTTGTTTTAAACCTTGCTTTGAGGATGTGTTAAGATTAACAGGTCCTGAAAAGCTTCTTTCCAGCTCAACGCTCCATTCTGGAGAAACTGGGTTTCACAGTGGTGGTGAATGGAACCAAACGTCCGCCTCTAAAAGCTCCCTCACAGGAAGTTATTACAGTAGATGGTTATTAATATGCTGGCTGATGGCCATTTTGAGAAAAACCTTTGATCTAAAACCCACATTTATTAAATGGTGGATGGACACATGAGGCAAAATAGACCCCGTCCCCCTAACACAAATTCTCAGGTTTTCAACTATTTTACCATCCACACTCCATATAAATAATCAGAAGACGTGTAGGTTCACTGGTGGGTTGGATAGTAAATAAAACGTGTACATCTGCCTTGTAGACATGGTGACCCCTGGTTCCCATCACCACCACCACTGTAAACAAGTACAGTACTGATAATGGAGTGTACATGTAAAGAGCAGAAAGTACTGATAATGGAGTCTAAATGTAAGGAATAGAAAGTACTGATATGGAGTATAAATGTAAGGAGTAGAAAGTACTGATAATGGAGCGTAAATGTAAGGAGTAGAAGGTACAGATAATGGAGTGTAAATGTAAGGAGTAGAAGTAAAAAGTCAGCTGAAAAAAAATAACTACTCCAGTAAAGTATAAATAGCCAACATTTCTACTCAAGTAAGGTAATGACCCAGTGCAGCCTCAATAAATTAAAGAATAAACAAACAAACAAACTTTTAGAAAAACGTTTTATTTCATCAAGAGGTTTAAACCAAAACCAGAAAAGTGCAAAACCTTTTACTGCACCCAGATCATCATTAAAATAGAACAAAATTCATTTCAGGTACTGCAGTCTTGGTCCCAGGATTCATAACCTGAAATACAAACACACACGAGTTTAGGACCTAAAATTTGTATTTTATCAACAGATCAGCTCCTCTGTTTTAACAAGCTGCAGTCAATACAAGCGATAACCTCACATCACATTCTCATCAACATCATTCAGAAGTCTGAAACATGTAAAGAGCATCGAGTAGCCAGCAGAACACCAAGCCCTCCAACTAGCAAGTCTAGGCTGAGGGCTGTATCCACTGTGTCCGACACCTAGAAGCAACAGAGGGAGGCAAACAGGAGTGCTGTGATGAAGGAGAACGAGAGGAGAGGCCGAGTGCCGGCTGAGGTCGATGGCAAATTGGACCTGCCATTTCCTTTCTGTGAGGTCACGACCCTGCCGTTTAAGGGCTGAGTTGTCCTGAAAGTGTTGGTCATCAGGGGAGAGTTGGTGCTCTTGTTGACGTACACGCTGGAGCTGAAGAGGTCAACCTGGTGTTTGGAAACCAAAGTGTACAAGTTAGTCTACGATGACCGAGATGTCAGTACATTTAATATTTTCCAGTTATCTATTTTACCATCTACACTCCACATAAATAATCAGAAGACACGTGTAGGTTCACTGGTGGGTTGGAGTGTAAATGGTGACCTCTGGTTCCCATCATCAGCACTGTAAACAAACTGCCTTCTGCCATGCGTCAAGAGATCAGTAGCGCAATAAAGTGACCAAGAGCAACACAATGGGCAGCCCTTCGACGACGCAGAGAACTAGTTTTGACTTTAAATAACCGCCCACCAGGACCCCCCTGTCACCAACCATCTCTCCTCTCCATTAGTGCCATCTGCTCCATCCATGACTGCATCACTGTATCATCCACCTAATGTGTAACACTTGTACAGCTTCTAAAGCTCTTACTTTCAGACTTCAGTTTAATAAACTGTAAACACTGGTCCACCAGAGGAGGATGGGTCTCTGCGTGTGAGTCTGGTTCCTCCCAAGGTTTCTTCCACCAGTTGAGGGAGTTGTTCTTGCCACCGTTGCCTCTGGCTCACTCACAGTGGATAAAGTGTTGTGATTTCATGTTTTCATGCTTTTAAATTCCTGTAAAGCTGCTTTGTGACAACATCATTGTAAAAAGCGCTACACAAATAAACTTGACCTTGTCAGGCAACGTTAGATCATTGAAAAGCTTCTACAAGCTCTCCAGAACAATTCAGAGGACACCTGGGGAGCATGTATTTGTTTAACATTCCTCATTCAAAGGCATTGACATCCAGATAACAGTGTTTAAGGAATGTTTAGGGATTTAAAGGTGACAGTGTTTATATATGTGCCATGTGGGTTCACGCATGAATCTAAAAATAATTAGGTCTTCAGGTTCCACCCAACTGCTTTAGCCCTGAAGCTGCCAACTTAAACATGCATCATTGATTGTCACATGAATACAACATTTAGTGAGCAGCCATCATTGCCACAGATTTACAGAAGTAGTGATGGTGATGGAAACCAGGGGTCACCATGTCTACAACACAAAGATTTCATTTCCTATCGACCTACAAAAGTTCTTATGGAAGGTTGGTGGAAAGTGTGACTGTTTTGCATCTCAGATATCGGGCAGGGTCTTCATAACCATCTCATGTAATAACTGCTGAATGTTGGGGAACCAGCCTTGCAACCAGAAGGTCACCAGTTTGAACCCCGTACATTTAATTATAGTACAAACCATTTCAGTGATCAACTAAGCTAACCCCACAGTCACACAATAAGTAATGAAGTTGGCATCCAGTGGAAAAAAAAAAAACATCTATATTTTTCCAAAAGTTTCATGAACTGACCAATAGAAATGCCCCAAAAACACCTTGAATAAAACCTCTTCCCAAGAAGGAAAGAACGCATGACACAAAAAACAAGTATGGCCACAATGACAACTTTACAGAACAAGAGTCTTTGTCAATGTGACTCAATGGAACCAGAATATTTTCCAATATATTTTTGGACTACTTTTATTGGTCCATTCATTTTCAAGGTGCAGCCCAAACTTACCAGATCCTGACTGACTCTGATAGGGTCTTTAAATACAGTCCACACCACCGCTTCATTGCAGTCGGGGACGGACAGGGAGCCAAGGTAGCGATAGTATTTAAACCTGTTCACGCCTTCAAGCAGACTGCTCATGGAGATGTTCTGGGTTAGCTCTACCGCGTCCCCTGCAAAAACAAACAAAAACCCTGGTCATGAGTCATTTTGTCAGTTGTTTGCATTATTTATCTTCATTATCCAAAATAAAAGTCTCGGTTAACAGTTTACCAGTACAGGTAGGTGAAGGTAGTGTAGAAGTTCTACCCAAGGACTCTTCTTGGTATAATGTAAAGGTGGTCACAAATCAATTCCCAGTCTACAGCACTGAGGGCAGCAGTATAACCCACCATACCACCACCCACACCAAAGAACACCCCATGTGATTACCTGCGTTTGTGATATTTGCTAGGTAGGAGGTTAAGGTCTTCCAGCTTTCGGGTTGGCCAGTGTCATTGGTCGCCTGCGTAGTAGAGCAGAACACTGAAGATCTTGCAAGCACATCACCTGAAACTGTACCCACCCCCTCCAAAGCAGACCACCATCGCACCTCAATAAAGAAACCCAGAGCGGCCAGGCCTGCTGGATCTGAGAGTGCAGCCGCAGTCGAGTTGTACTCTGCTCGGACGTTCACGATGTGAAGCTGAAAGACATATAAGACGGACAAGAGAAGGATTAGCTGATACAGCACAACACCTGACGAGGCCTTCTCTTCAGTACCGCGGTACGAGTGTATGTTTAACCTCCATCGCGTATCGTTTGCCGTCCACTGCATGTTCAGATCCAGGGACGTCGCTGCCGCAGCCCCAGTGTATGTGGAACTGCTTGCTCTTGTACACGCCTGGAAGACCGCCGCCTTCAACGGACATCTTCTCGCCGCTCAGCAGGACCTTAACTGGAGGAGACACAAAACAGAAACTCTCAAACATGTGCACACATGGATTGGTAGAACTGAATACAGCACGTACGCACCTTCTCGGCCAGTGTTCTTAATCTCGATCAAGGCCGCGTCGTCATCAAACCCCGTGAAGTTTAACGCAGTCAGGTTTTCGTTGGCTTTGACGTCAGCGGTCACTATATTAATAGGAGACTGCCGCGTTCCGCTGCAGTACGTGTTGGCAATCGAAGACCAAGTAGACTCATCTGGAACAGAGCGGCGTCGGGTTAGACGGGTCACAAACAGCTTCCATGAGCAGTAGAAGCCCACCTTCTTTTTTAGAAACCAACCCAGTTTCTGGATTTTTCACTGGCAGACAACGTAACTGTTGAAGCAACCCTTGGCTATCACACTTGCAGATGCATTCCAAAAGTTCTGCTAGGGGGTTTTGAGAGGGGGGTGGACCATGATCCCTCAGTTCTTTATATTGTGGATGTCCAAAGATAAAGCAAGCATCTCCAGAAGTTTGTTAGCATTGAAACTGTTACGTTCCTCCAACATACAAAGCCTTATGAGAACTTAAAATTTAGACAGGACGGGTTCCTACTGGAAGAATTTCCGCAGTCATGGTGGGGGGCAAAAGATCAGAGAGGGGACAGTCATCTTTCCAGGTGTCTCCTGGTGAAACTCTCCATACAGTCGACAAGCCAACAATTCAGCCTCTGACTGACTGATGCATTCAAACAACCCATTCTTAAACCAAGTGTGGTTTTTGAGCATTTCTATTGGTCCATTCAACAAGAAACGTCTTCCGCTTTACCCTGCTAGTCGGGGTCAAGGGGAGTGGGTGGAGGGGGGGTTTGGCCTGGATCAATGCCAGAGTCATCGGGCAAAGGCGGAGTACACCATGTACAGGTCGCCAGTCAATCGCATGGCCAACACTTACTCGCACCTACAGGTGAGATCAACCTAACTTGCATGTGTTTGGACTGTGGGAGGAAACCAGAGAACCCGGAGGAACCCACTCAAGCACGGAGAGAACATATACACTCCACACAGAACCACCCGGACCAGGAATCCAACCCAGATCATCTTACTGTGAGGAGACAGTGCTGACCACTACACCACCATACTGACCACTACACCACCATACTGACCACTACACCACTGTACTTTGACTAAAGAGGACCTATTTGAAAGCAGGATGTTGCCTACCATAGAAACCAAGCATGCTGACTGACTAAAAAACAAAAGCAGAATGCCAACATTCCAGCAACACATCCATAAACAATCTCATACAGTGGAAACCTGGGACCAAAGACACTCAGGACGTGTTCCTTGATCTTCCAGTGATTACCACCTCCAGAAAGTGGACTGAAGGTCTACATTCAAAGGCCGCTGACCTAAACCATGAGCCATCTTCAAACAAGGTGGCTCCTACTGAGACATTAATGGAACAGGAAACTAAGCTCCACCACCATGAGAAGCAACCATGCAAACATCTGATATTCACACATTTCTTCTCCATGAGGGTTAATAAGAATACTTACTGCACGACGGCAAGTGATAGCACCAACCTGGAGAGAGACAGTGTCACATGTGAGAACAACGCTGTTGAATTCAAATTTACAATTCCACCTTAAATGATGCAGAAGTTACATTTAGGAGCCTAAATGCATCTGCTGCACCATTTAAGGTGGAAAGGAAAATTCTACAAAGGGTGATCCAAATGCATCTGCTGCACCGTTTAAGGTGGAAAGGAAAATTCTCCGTACAGGCACCCCAAGGCAACTGCTGAACCATTTAAGGTGGAAAAGAAAATTCTCCATACAGGCACCCCAATGCAACTGCTGCACCATTTAAGGTGGAAAGGAAAATTTCTTCACACAGGCACCCAAATGCATCTGCTGCACCATTTAAGGTGGAAAGGAAAATTCTCCATACAGGCACCCAAATGCAGCTGCTGCACCATTTAAAGTGGAAAGGAAAATGCTACAAAGGGTGATCCAAATGCATCTACTGCACCATTTAAGGTGGAAAGGAAAATTCTCCATACAGGCACCCCAATGCAACTGCTGCACCATTTAAGGTGGAAAGGAAAAATTCTCCATACAGGCACCCCAATGCAACTGCTGCACCATTTAAGGTGGAAAGGAAAATTTCTTCACACAGGCACCCAAATGCAGCTGCTGCACCATTTAAGGTGGAAAGGAAAATGCTACAAAGGGTGATCCAAATGCATCTACTGCACCATTTAAGGTGGAAAGGAAAATTCTCCATACAGGCACCCCAATGCAACTGCTGCACCATTTAAGGTGGAAAAGAAAATTCTCTATACAGGCACCTGAATGTAACAGCTGCAGCATTTAAAGTGAAAGGGAGATTACAAAGCATGTATGAGTTTGATGGTTTTCTACTTTATGGGCCTACAGGGACACATACTCACCTTCTGAAGGATCTGCAGCACCATCCGTAGCAGAAAACACACAAACAGCAAGACAGCTAATAAGCACAGAGAGAATCTGCCAGAGAAAGAGATCAGTCCTAAACACAGAGCAGTCACAGGTGGTCTCTTTATGGGCAGGTGGTCATATTTATAGCAAAATCAACAGGTTACTCCCAACTGGACCACCACAGCACTAAAATACTTTAACAGGAGTTTATTTCTCATCTCACCATCTTACTGACTGGACAGTGACCTCACCATTCTCTTACAATGAGAGTCTCAGCATGTTTCCTTTAAAGCCCAGAATATAACCCCGCCCACTTTAAATTAACTTCAGCCGTGACTCTCTCTGCAGCCCTTTTCAGTTTCTGAGCCTTAGCAGAGTAACTGTGAGGTTTTTATATTACAAAAGAATACATTTAAACATAAAAATAATAATAAAAGTCAGACTAGAATTGTAACTGTGGTAACAATTTTCTTTTATAAAAACAATCCTCAATTTTATATACAAAATTTAACTTGAAATATGTAATATTTTTTTAAACTACAGCTGTTGTGAGTATATTTTTAAATTCTTATTTTAGTGTTTTTGTGTATGTATTGATGGTACTGCTTTCAGGATATATATACACGAGGGCCATCTAGCGGCTACTGGCTGCAGTGCAATGGAAACCAAGCATGCTGGCTGATTCAATTAATCCATCCACGTTTATTTAAACTCACCAATACAAAAATAAATGTTTGAAGAAATAATAGTGGAAAGTAAAACATGGATGGATGGATGGATGGATAATAATAATAATAATAATAATAATAATAATAATAATAATAATAATAATAACAATCAAAACGAACTGATACAATTGCAGTTCCAGTTCGTTTATAACATGATAAATCACACATAGGACGAAATTATACTGTAACCGTTCATAATAATATTAACAAATATTGTAAAATGCAAATAACGACTAAATCTATGGTATATATTATATTATTACTATTTTTTTACTAGTTTATTTCAAAATTAATTTCTAAATGTATTTAGTCGTCTCCTCACACGTCGCCTTTGTTAAGTTACCAAATAATTATTAATAATGGTTGGGAACAGTAGAACCAATCAAATCAGAGCTTGGAAGTTGTAAGCCAATCATATCAGGCCTGAGGCGGGACTCTGGATTTAGGGCTGACAGGATTTGGGCTAAAAACAAATTAAAATAAACAGGAGAGCGTATTAAAAATGTTTAAAATAAAGAGCGAAATAGTACGTAGTTATCTAGAACAACCTTCTATATGGCTTTGTGGTATACTATATCATACTATAGCTCACTGTCTGGTTCTTGTGTATTTTTGGGTTTACGTGAGGTAAAGAAATACGTTAGGCTAACGCTAATATTAGCTACCAAGCTAACAAAACAACCAGTTTACTTCACTGGATAGTGATATAACATACTTACAGCTTTCTATATTTGTTTTTATCTCCCTTAATTCCTAATTTTTGGTCCTCTTTAATTCCTGGGATGTATGAATGACCCCAGTATTTGCCATGTATTGTTGTTTACAGTAGATTAATAATACGTCCGTAGGGTGATATTATGTCCTCTGTTTTTAGATTTGGGTTTAGTTGGGGACCTGAAGAACCTGGGATTTCTACATTTTCTTAAATGTCTGGAATTTATATTCACGTCGACCATTGCTTTCTACAGTTTGGTAGAAGGCCAGTCAGGTAAGACGATTTTCACAGGCTAACACATAAAAAACAAGTTAAATTTCTTTACTTCTTTAAGCACTTGTAAATTTGGTTTAATAATGTTCTAATGCCGGTTAGTGATGGCTAAGAAGCTGAAGAAGTGGAACTGATGGAGGTTAGAGATGGAGAAAAACGAGAGAGAGAGAGAGGGGAAGAAGCTGAATGAGCAGATCTGATGGATGTTGGTAATGGAGAAGAAACTGGAGGAGCAGATCTGATGGAGGTTAGTGATGGAGAAGCTGAATGAGCAGATCTGATAGAGGTGAGTGATGGACTAGAAGCTGAAGAAACAGATCTATTGGAATGTAGTAATGGAGAAGAAGCTAAGGAAGCAGATCTGATAGAGGTTAGTAATGGAGAAGCTGAATGAGCAGATCTAATGGAGGTTAGTGATGAAGAAGAAGCTGAATGAGCAAGTGCGATGTAGGTAAGTGATGGAGAAGAAACTGGAGGAGCAGATGTGATGAGGCTAGTGACAGAGAAGAAACTGGAGGAGCAGATCTGATGGAGGTGAGTGATGGAGAAGAAGCTGAATGAGCAGGTGTGATGGAGGTGAGTGACGGAGAACAAACTGGAGGAGCAGATCTGATGGAGGTGAGTGACGGAGAAGAAGCTGAATGAGCAGGTGTGATGGAGATGAGTGATGTACAAGAAAGTGAGCGAGACAGTTTTATGGTTTGATTTAAAATTAATACTGAACTTTATTAACTGTGATCGGTGTCTTTACAGGTTAAATGTTGTTTATAGCACCCCGTACTGTGTGGGGGCTGCATGTTCTCCCTGTGCTTGAGTGGGTTTCCTCCAGAGAATATTAAATATTTTCTATGTAGAGAATATATCAACGTATTCACTTATTTGAAAATCAAAAAAGAACATAATTCAGACTGTTGCATAAATACACACACATAATTATATAGTCGCTTTCAGAACTTCAACCAGCCACAATTCAAACTTCCTCCTTCTCTCTACATTCATTGCCCACTATATCAGCAGCACTGACCATATAGTGACTGTATTCTCTGTATACACTGTTACCCTGTTCTTCAAAGGTCAGGACCCCCAAAGGACCACCACAGAGCAAGTGCTATCATGGAGGTGGGTCATTCTCAGCAGTGCAGTGACACCTGACATGATGGTGGTGGTGGTGTGTTAGTGTGTGGCGCACTGGTGTGAGTGAGTGTGAGATCTGACACACTGAGAATCGTCCACCAACCAAAACTATCCAGACAACAGTGTCCTATGGGCAGCGTCCTGTGTCCACTGATAAAGGACTAGAGGAACTAGGTCTCTTGACTTTGCATCTACAAGGTGGACCAGCAAGTAGTAGGAGTGTCTAATAGAGTGGACAGTGAGTGGACACAGTGTTTAAACACTCCAGCGCACCTCACATTAACACACAATGGGGTCCTGATCATGCATGTACTCCAGCGGTTTCAACGTACAGCTAAAACAAGAACTATAAACTTCCATACGTCTCATGTCTTCTTCAAATGACTCAGAAATTCAGCATAGTACACATATTTCACATATTAAACACAAACATGATTACGTATATTCATTTGATAGAAATCCAATACGTCTTCAGAAACATAGAAGTGAATATAAAACATGATTGAATTGTTCAGTGAAGAATAAATGTTCTCCTTCTAGGAAAGTTGTGCGTTTCTGTCCTCTCACTGTGCGTTGACTATAACCAGGAGAGCGTGTAGTACAGCAGAGCAGCGGTCAGTGTCAGGGCCGGGTAAGGTGTGGTCGCTGATGAAGGCTGGGATGTTATGACTCGGCCGTTCAGAGGCTGAACTCCTCTGAAGTTGTTGATGATCAGAGGTTGCGCTGTCGTGTTGATGTACACGGTCTTGCTGAAGAGGTCGATCTAGTATCACAGAGAAAAAATGAGTCAGTGGTGTTTAATGCCGGACCTTCGTTTCTGTGTGTGCCTTTAATACGTAAGGTCTCCTAGACTTTTAAATAACAGGGCCACCATGTTTTAGCCCCACGTTTATCACGCAAAGATGGTCGCGTCTACTGAAAGCATGGATTTATCTGGAGCGCGAGCTGCAGCTACAAACAATCATTCACGTGTGTCTAACGTTGTGGGAGTGTTTCACACAGAAACACAACAGTGTGGTGCTCTGTCAGCTCTGCACAGTGGAGATGATCACAACAGTACAACTGCTATACACGAGACCTTGAAGATCAAACATCCCGTAGAGCTTCATCAACACAGCAGCAGGACAGCACCTGTTTACCTGTTTATCTTATAGATTATTTATAGATTATTAACACGTGTAACATGTTTCTTTCAGTTTCCTAATCGTCCAGTGTAGAACCTACGACTGTTCTAGATACCGCGGAACTTTAAAACACACGTAGCTGCTTCTCAAACAACTCTCTGCCAAAATATATACAGTCTACAAACTGTCCGAGTTCTTGTGTGTGAGGCGTGTAGGCTACGTATCATTTGTGCCTCTAAAAGTCGAGTCAGAGAGTCTTTTAGTCTTTAACCATTTATAGATCATGTGCATTTAAGGTAAGTCTAGAATGGCCATGCGCTTTCCTCGTGGCTCTGAGTAACCAATGGATAATTCTGTGTGTATGTGTGTGTGTGTGTGTGTGTGTGTATATATATATATATATATATATATATATATATATATATATATATATATATATATATATATATATATATATATATATATATGCCTGTAGGCACCTAGCCAAACCTACCAGATCCTGGCTGACTTTGATGGGATCTTTAAAGACGGTCCACACCACGGCTTCATTGCAGTTGGGCGTGGTCAGCGAGCCGAGGTAGCGATAATACTTAGTCCTGTCTACTCCTTCAAGCAGACTGTCCATAGTGATCTGGTCCATAATGTCGAACGTGTCACCTGAAAGTAAGAAGTGTTGATGAGTAAGCAGATGTCTCCTTGTGTGGTTGCTGCTAAAGTGTAGAGTTAAAATGGTAAAATAGCAGAGATTAAACAGATTAGAGGAGTGTTTAGGGCCCTCCATCCTGTTGTAGGGCTGTGATTATCATTTAGATTATTAATCAAGTAATCTACATAATCTATTTTTTAAGATTTATCATGAAATTGCTTGATGTGGCTTAACCAAAATCTAGGTCTTAACTTTAGTGTGGCTGGTGAATCAAGATTGGAATTTGTTTTCTAATCTTTAGCACTCCAGCCAACCAGTCAGCATTCAGCAGTAAGGCCAACCAATGAGCATTCATTACCAGTATGCTATGCACTCAAAAGAAATAACACTAACCAATTAGCTTTCTGTAGCAGTAATGCCAGCCAATCAGCATTCAGTACCAGTAAGGCTAACCAGACAGCTCTTGGTAGCAGTAATGCTAACTAGTCAGCTCTCAGTAGCAGTAAGGCTAACCAGTCAGCTCTCAGTAGCAGTAATGCTAACCAGTCAACACTCAGTAGCAGTAAGGCTAACCAGTCAGCTCTCAGTAGCAGTAAGGCTAACCAGTCAGCTCTCAGTAGCAGTAATGCTAACCAGTCAACACTCAGTAGCAGTAAGGCTAACCAGTCAGCTCTCAGTAGCAGTAAGGCTAACCAGTCAGCTCTCAGTAGCAGTAATGCTAACCAGTCAACACTCAGTAGCAGTAAGGCTAACCAGACAGCTCTCGGTAGCAGTAATGCTCACTAGTCAACACTCAGTAGCAGTAAGGCTAACCAGACAGCTCTTGGTAGCAGTAATTCTAACTAGTCAGCACTCAGTAGTAGTAAGGTTAACCAGACAGCTCTCAGTAGCAGTAAGGCTAACCAGACAGCTGTCAGTAGCAGTAATGCTAACCAGTCAACACTCAGTAGCAGTAATGCTAACCAATCGACACTCAGTCTCAGTAGCAGTAATGATATCTAGTCAGCAATTAGTAGCAGTAAGGCTAACCAGACTGCTCTCAGTAGCAGTAATGCTAATTAGTCAGCACTCAGTAGCAGTAAGGCTAACCAGACAGCTCTCTGTAGCAGTAATTCTAACTAGTCAGCACTCAGTAGTAGTAATGTTAACCAGACAGCTCTCTGTAGCAGTAATTCTAACTAGTCAACACTCAGTAGTAGTAAGGTTAACCAGACAGCTCTCAGTAGCAGTAATTCTAACTAGTCAGCACTCAGTAGTAGTAATGTTAACAGGTCAGCACTGAGAAGGTTGTAGTACATGACCTGGCAGTGAACCATACTTTCAAAGATTCCAGAATATGTTTTTGTAAAAAGAAAAACTAGCCATTAAAAGAACTTTAATTATGAACACCAGGCTGTACATTGACACTGATGCTGTTAAATAGATTAAGTTACCACACTCTCCAATCTCACTGGCCAGATTTTCACACTTGTTTCAGATGCCACGGATGTTAATGTAGTCTAATGTATCACTACTTGTTGAACCACTTGAACAGTGACGCAAGTGCTCATGAAAGCTGTGTTTGAGGCAGCTGTATGTTTTTAATGACTGTACAGGCACTGGCTCCACCGTCTAGGTGGAACAGAAAATTCAAATAGCAACCTTGTGTTTTCTTAGGCTTTTCAAAATAGCATTGGCCATGTAGTCAAGCATAACCAGCTTTGTCGCTGACAGTGACAGGCCTTCACGGTGTTCAGTGACTATATGTTTCTACATAAAGAACTGAAATGATTGCTGGTTCCGTTGCTATTGCTACAGATTTGTATGAACTTCAGAGAGTAAGCAATGTGTAAAGTTATGAGTATTCAGATGACTGTTTAGTTTAGTATAGTAAAATGGGATAAATAATCTGTCATTTCATGCAAATTGCTAACTAACCACCGCAGGCTAATCATGAATGCCAGACTTATATGGTTTATCATACAGTGCTATGATGTCCCAAACTGCTTTAGCCTTCAAAGTAAAAGGATTATTTTTTAATTAAAAATAATTAGAAGTATAAAACCTGTACTTTTATTTATGGAGAGGCTAGAATTTGACCTCAAATACTGTTTTGGGCCACTCTGACCAGCCCTGGACTAAATGTAATCAACAGTTTGGGTTGGCCTTGGACCCCCAGCCTAGACACTAACTGGAGCTTACATTGGGTCAGATTTATATGCAAGGTTTTGGAAAATTGCAACTGACTGTGGCCAGAAGATACGCGGATACCTGGATCCGTCGAGATATTCCAGTACGTGGCCAAAGCTATCTCAGTGATATACTGCATCCCAAAATGCTACGTGACCGCTGACGTAACCACCTGTTTAATTTTTGAATACTTACTGTACATTAATAATGACAAAATATTCATGTCTATGTCCAGTGTTTTAACCCATGTACGTATGTCAGAGTCAGTTTTTGTTTCACCAAAACAAAAAAATTACCAATAACTGTTATACGTCCAGGTTGGCCGCATTAATTTATTAATATATCTCATCACATTTGTCCCCTCTTGGGAAAGTGGGGGAATTTACAGTTGAAGCTTCACTTCTACAGTAGGCATGTGCATTGGCAAGAACCTGGCGATACAATATGTATCATGATACAGCAGCCACAATTTAATATGATGCAATATACTCCGATATTGCAAGCAAAGTGATATATTTTTTTTAAATGCTACTATGGAACTGAACATATATAAATAAAATAATTAAATTAAATAATGGCGATGCCTATTGTCATGGTATGGCCCATCTTTTCATCAAAGTACTAGAAAAGCAGCTAGCAATGGCGCAATGGCCTGAGGTTGGTCTGATTGGCTCTCTGGGTCTCTGTCGTATGTGGTATACTGGATATTTTATCGAACACAGGATTTTTCTCTTTGAGCTACAGCTGAGAACTAGCACCACCATATATAATGAGTATCTTAATTTTTTTCTTTATTTAATTTTGCTGTAATATATATATATATATATATATATATATATATATATATATACTCCCTTTGTGAACACATTACTGCACATTCATAAAAACTGAAGCAGTACCTTTGTTAGTAATGTTCGACAAGAATGAGGTAAGGTTCTTCCAGCTCTCTGGTTTGCCACTGTCATTGGTTGCCTAAGAAGAAACAACATGTATACAGATCATTCAAACGGTCTTTCCTTCATTAGAAGAGAAAGCTTTGGCAGAAGACAGCAACAGAAGCTGGAATGCCTGAATGTTTCTGCCATCATGCAGTGTTTTTAATTTCATGGTAGCGAATACAGAGAAATAATGGTAGCACCTCCACCCACTTCACACAAGGTAACATATCAACATTCCCAACCAGCATTTTCTAAACATGGACCACTTACATGTTTTGTAATAGTTGACCAAGTTATTGAGTACACAAAGACTCTTTACAGTAATCACGAGAGGAACTAGACGTCTGAAGAGTTCAAGGCCTCTCAAAGCTCCCAGAGAGAGTTATTTCATGGAATGCTTATGAATGAAAAATCAACTATTGAATTATTGAAGTGTGCAGTGCACTTTGTCCAGTTGTCAGGGGGGGTCTCAGAACAAGCCACATGTTCTTTAGGACTAGACACAATCAGAGGAAGGTCTCAGAACAGTGAATCAATTAAGACCAATCACAGTCAGATGGAGGTCTCAGAAACAAACAGTGTATCAATGAAGCCCGATCAATATTGGGAGGCTTAGAACAAAAGAATGCAGTAATTAATACCAATCTCAATCGGGGAGAGGTCTTAGAAACAAATGATGCAGCAATTAAGACCAATTAATATCTCAGATTGATTGGTCTTAGAAAAAACAGTGCAATAATTATTACCAATAACGAAAAACAGTCACAGTAACTGAGAACAAACAGTGAGGTAATTTAGATTCTGAGCTTTTTTTGTATCAGATATCCAACAACGTCTTACTTCAATGAAGAACCCAAGAACAGCCAGTCCTGTTGATTCCTCGAGAGCAACGGTCACGTTGGGTAAAGAGGACTTGACGTTTACTATGTGCAGCTAAAAGGGAGACAGAGAAATAAGAGTGTTTGTGTATGAAGTCATGAAGTCAGACAGTGTGTTGGATCTCATTAGTGTTTTAGTGTTTCTCTTACCTCCATCGGATATTGTTTGCCATCCACTGTGTGCTCTGATCCAGCTGAGGAGCTGCCGTTTCCCCAGTGAAGGTGGAACTGTGAGCTTTTGTACAGCTCTGAAAGACCCCCTCCCGACACACTCATCTTACTGTCATCCAGGGAAACCTTGACTGCAGAGGGAAAGAAACATCCATTCAAGCTGTTGTCTGATCGAACCCAGGGGTCTCAAACTAGTGGACCAGCCTAGGAGAAGCCTTTTGGCTTACTGACTGACTGACTGAGTGAACGACAAACTGGCAAACTTTGTTGAAATTCAGGGTCTGGCTTTTGCCACAAAGGCAACCTTAGGTTGGCTAAAGTATCGTTTTATGTGGGATTATGTCTTTGCTCAAAATACTATTGTAAAGGGAACCACATTCAAGATCTATGACAAGTAACCAGAGTAAGCTTGAAGCTGACTTAAGTATTTGCAACCTGGTTAGACAGCGCTAAGAGCCATCTTCATGTGTTTGTCATGAGTCCGACTCAACCCAGTGTGCTGTATATGGTTTAAAATATCACCTTTTTTCTCCTAACCATTCAATTCCAAGAACAAACTGAGGCAGGCCGAGTCAGGACAGTGTACCCACGTAGTCATGAGGTGAGCAAAGAAATCAGTTGTTTGTGGTGTTGTTTAGAATTAAAAACATTTTAGAAACAGTTTATCAGTCTTCCTGTAGCACAATTAATTAAATTAATAAAAAAAAAACATAACAAAGACAGTGATTTGATGCACCAAAGCTATTTCGAACTGTGTAAACAGTGTTTAGCTAAATGTGAGTGAATGCATGAGTGAGTTATGGCTTCAGGGCTCCTACTGAGAAGGGTGTGTGATTTAGACCCTATTCCTCCCCATTGTTGAAATACCCTCAACACCTGTATATCCCCAGCAATGTAGCCGATGGCGGTTCAGCAGAACTAGCCTTGCCGAGTCTTGTTTAACTGGTTAGTCAAACGCTACAGAACGAGTTTATAATGGGCTTCTGTGTCCCAGAAATGCACTAATTATCTGAATAATTAAGTAACACTTCTGTTTTTAAGTACCTTTTAGCTTTTGTTTTAAATGAAATACGCCTTTCTACTATTTTGTTTAGCTCCAGTCACCGAGGACTCGTCCTGACTGCAGACGAAGGCTCGGACAGGTTTGCTGCTTTTTTCTTTGTAAATTTCTTGCATTTTTTTTCTCCTTTATAAACAAAAACTTTTGGCACTTGATAAAATCTCTTTGTGTATTGTCGTTTCAACTGATTTTATGCAACCGTAAACAATGTGGGTGGTTTACAAACCTTTTCTTCTGTCAGCACAAATAACAAGTTGAAATAATAATAATAATAATAATAATAATAATAATAATAATAATACTAAAAGGCCAATACTAATAGTAGTAATAGGTGAAGTATGTCAAAGACGTATTGTATAAATATGTGTTATTTTGTGGATATGTGGATTTACAGTAAATTACAAATAAATAAACAAAATACAACATTATCTGTACATCTGTTTATTATTAGATAAATCCAATTAAAGATCACTTAACAAACTAAACTAGATACTCCACATAGTACTGTTTTCAGAAAACTTTTAAATTATACATGAAATGTCTGGATTATATACACATATAACAAAACAATTATTATTTTCTTTGGAGTATAATACTGAAGTGAAATAATAAATAAATGTATATTAAGGTTTCCTGACTAGACAAGACTAACATTAATGTTAGACAGTAAGGCTGTGTCAGCACAAACAGCACACTCTGGAACATTACACACTGCACTACTGACAGCACTTCTAACGATGACGTCCTTTTATTAAATCATTAATTTATTTATTTTATTTATTATTTTATTTTACATATGTTGTGCAGTAGCAGTCTGCAGTTTGGGGCGTGGCCAGAGAGTAATGTAACTTTACGTTTTAGAGTACTTTCTGACTAAAGTTAATATAAACATTAGCTAGCCTGTTACCATAACAACACATTATACTAAAGCTGTTTTGTTGCAGTATATTTACTGTGTACTTGAAGAAACCAACGATTCTCGCTAAACAGAAGTCAACACCCCTGTTATGCTAGCACCGACATTCCTTCTGAATATTAATATTTTGCATTCTGATTCCTTAATACTGTTAGTTCTTCATTCTGATTTATAGCATCTTCCCCTGAGCCCCAAATAAGCCCACCAAGGCAATTGTAATGAACTGAGTTGTATCTAAATTACAGTCAGTGCTGCATCGTTTGCATCATACAGTGCTCTGTTTCTACTTTTAATGTTGTAAATTTCCGTTTGAACAGATTTTATAGAGCTCATATATTAGGTATCCAGTCACAGTGAAACAAATCTACATGTGAGGTGTAAATATTAGATAACATTAAAACGTAAACATTATTTGTGAGGTGGTTAAGAGACATTGCAGGTATGCGAGAGGCTGTTTAAGGTTGGATACTTTATCTGTTTATCTGCATACTTTGTTAGCCATCCTTTACCAGGTATTATGTTTGGGCTGTGGATCAATTTCAGCAGCACCACCGACACGGTAGCCATGTTACTGGAGGCCCACCAACCAAAATATTCAGCCGATATATGAGATGATGAGTGTCCTGATGTCTGATCAACACAGTGACAGAAACTTACCTGACTTTCCGTCTGCGTTTTGTATATGCAGGACTGCGGAGCTGTCGTTAAACCCATTGAACTTAAAGGCGGTCAGGTTGGCATCGGCCTGGACGCTGCCAGTCACAATGTTGACGGGAGACTGACTGGTGCCGTTGCAGTGGTGTACTACCATAGTTGCCCATGTGGTGTAATCTGTGAAAAGAATAACGAAGATCAGACAAGAGACATTGTTTACACTCCCTATAAAGCGCTACACAGTCAGTACAACCATGTTAGTGACATTTAGGAAACAAGAAGTCTACACTTACTGCAGGATGGCAGGTGGTAGCACCAATCTGAAACACATCATAACTCGAGGTCATACAAGAGAAAACTTCATTTCATGTTTGTTATAATAAGAACTGGGAGCAAACGAATTAAACAATATCAAGAGCAGCAGACAGGGAACCTGACTCACTTGCTGTGGAGCCATCATTGAAAACAGTGGGAAGCAGGCAGGCGGCAAGAAGTGTGACTAGCTGGGCTTTCATCTGTAACAATAATATAAAATATAAGATACTACTGGCTTGACTTTAAACTGCAAAGTAAATACAAAAATATGAATGTGAAAATATAATATGTTAATATATGTAAAAAAAAATATAAAATATTTTAAATATGACCAGCTGGACATTCACCTGTAACAATAATACAAAATGATACTAGCTGGACTTTAAACTGTAAAATTAACACAAACAATTTGATCAATAAATATGATCAGCTTCGCTCTCATCTGTAACAATAGCACCAAATTAATATATATGACCAATCACACCAAATTAATAAATATATATGACTAATAGCACCAAATTAATATATATGACCAATCACACCAAATTAATATATATATATGGCTAATAGCAACAGGATTAATATATATGACCAATCACACCAAATTAATATATATATATGACTAATAGAAACAGAATTAATATATATGACCAATCACACCAAATTAATATATTTGACCAATCACATCAAATTAATATACCGTCGCTGTCCAATGGCAACTTTACAGGAGAGACCAAAAACTAACTTTATTTTCAATGAAAGTCAATGGAACCAGAATTTTTTCCAAGCTATTTTGTAGCACTGCTATTGGTCCATTCATCATGCAATTGTCACACAATGTAAACGAACAATTTTGTGTTCAAATGCTGTAGAAAACTAAAAATCAACATACATGGAGGTATATGACTAATAGCACCACATTAATATATATGATTATAAGGACTTTAAACAGTAAAATGAATACTAAACACATCTAACATGACATGGCTTTGTGATCGTCTGTAACTAAACAAAATTTTACTAATCCCTTCTTTGAGATTAAATTTGAGTTTGTAGATGATTATTTCTAATAATAAATAAAGTGATAATTAAAGTGTAACTCTGTAATTGGGTTCCAGGACTCACCTTTGAGCTGAGAGGTTCACCACTCTGAGGTCCAGCAGAGCTCTATTAGTGGCACGCGTTCTCTGCTTTAATATAGCTGGGAGGCTGTGGGTGTGTCACTGACTCTGCAGACCAGGTGAATTTCTGGTTATCAGATCAGAGTCACAGGCTGCCCACATCGTTCCTCATGCGCTCACTGCGAGGAGAAATTCTCTGCTTGAGAGTGAATTTCATTCCGGCCGATTTTAGGAATGCAGCTTTGCCAATGTCCTGGTGCACCATATTTGCTGGCTAAACCCCAGTCCATTCCTGCACCGGTCCACATTTTAGTTGGTTTCTTGCCCCGGACACTCCCCCGGCAGCTTAAGTCAGCTTGGAAAGTGGGAAAACTATTACGTCACTAAACCTCAGAAACCAGCTGCATACAGTCCGAAGACATGCAGTCAGGCGAGTTGGAGATAATAAGATGCCCCCCAGGTGTAGGTGTGAAGTTGATCTCTCCAGGGTGTTCCCTGGCATCCTCCCAGTGAGAGCTGGGATGGGTTTCAGCACCTGAGGAGCATGAGTGGCTTAGGTGATGAATGCATGATTGAGTGAATTTGCTTGGTAGTTCAAAGAAAGTGCTGGTGGGGCTAGTTTTGGTGGTCTACATGGTCTTTCAGGTGGTTTTTATCATTCTTTATTTTTCTCTTTCTCTTAGAAATGCACTTTCACTTATCTTTATCTAGTTTCAGAAATGTTTTTGGAAAAACAAATAATTACTGTGCCCAACTGCAAATTGGTGAATTTGATTGGAAATTAAATAAATGAAAGTCGGCCTTTACGATTGAATGTGAAGCTTAAGATGCAGACTGAGGTATATATATTAAGACATAAAAAACAGGACCTGCTTATCTTTGCAACCTGGAGTAATTATTTAGTAAAAAAAGTTCTTTAATTTGTGCAGCAGTTTGTAGTCACACTACCTTTTAGCTCTAATTCAAATAACCTGGTCTCTTAAACAGGCAGAGAGGGAAGTTCCATTTCTACATTTGTTTTCTTAACCAGGCTATTGTGTAAAGAGTGTACACAAGTACACTCTTTACACAAAGAGTGACTGAATGCATTGACTTATGTCATGCTGTCACCTCTGCAAGAAGAAAGAAATACGTACGAGATACCTGCAGCCTGAGCACAAAAGTTTCCACCAGCACTTTGTAAATATTATATTTGAACTGTATTTAAAAACATATACATAGGAAATATTTGACACACCAGACAACAAGTCATCCGGAGTGAGCAACCCAGAGATAAATTGCTTGGACTTCTTATTTGGCGTGCCAAAATTTTCTTCTAGCGTGCAAGCAGCCCACACCCCATACAGGATAGAACATGTTTTTATTTATTAACATACTATTCTTTTACTAATCTCAGGATGGTATAGTCATTAGGCAAATCTGTTACCTAGTACTGTTATTGGTTTCCCCTCCGTTGAGATTTCAAGCGACTCAAGTCGATACCAAACGGTGACGTAATAACGCTACAGACTATCAATTCCCACCCTAAACACAGATACTAACACTTGCTACCTGATTAGCATTTGAGTAACCAGAATTGTCAGTTTGTTAGTTTTTCTAATTTTTCACATATCCATCTTTGTTCCGTTCTGCATAGAATGTCAAGAGATATTGTTATTCTTCACAAATTTTCTTCTCTACAAGCTTTTGTATGTGCTTTTTGCAGTGTGTTTGGGATCATTATCATGCTTGCCACACGTCTTAAGTGTAGAATTTTTTTTTCTTATTTTATTTAGGTGAATCTACTTCTGTCATTTCTCCTACACCTGCTCGACTCATTCAGTGTTAACACACACTACCTCCACCATTTTTCACAGTTGCTGCTGTGCAGTGACTGTAATAGTCCTGGTCAGACTTCTACCAAATATCTGATCCAAACATCTAACCAAAGAATATTTGTCCGGCTTTTTGTTCATTTTTTTTTTGGAAACCCTAGACTTCCAGTTTTTCTGAGTTTACTGGAGTTTACCCAGTGAGCATAAATTGCACAGCTGTTTTTGATAGCTATGATTTGATAGAATGCCTCTGGTGCTGTTTGTCTAACTGGTGTTTAAAAAATTTTCTCAGCTCGAGTTATGTTTCTCACTTCCCGTATATGTGTATATTATCTGTAATTGAATACATTTCCTCAGAAGCTGTCACTGATTAGGTTTGCTGGCTTAATTTACTGTCTGATTACTTTTCCATTGACTTCTTGCCGTTTGTCTCACTTCATACGTCATCAGTCACGGCCATAGCCATGACTTATGACTGTTCTTCTCATTGTTCAACCCCTGATATTCAGCGCCGCTTAACCGTGTGGTTTTAACTTGTCTTTTGAATTACTTAACCAGGTTAAATCTCATGAACTGCCACTGATACGTAATAGATGTTCTGCCTTTTTAAGCCAGAAACTGTAGTTTTGCCCCAATTTATATAGTTTTAATAATAAAAGTTGAAAAATATTTAAACCCCCATCTATCCATCTTCCATTATCTTCCGCTTTTTCTTGCTAGTTAAGTTTCAAGTTCAAGTTTCAAATTTATTTGTCATTTGCACATAACTCTTCCGTGCATGGAAACAACCACACACATATACACAGACTAGTGAATGTAAACAGTAGAAGGCAATGAGCACTTGGCCAGTGCTGTGGGCAGCCCTATTCACCGTTGCCCTAGGAGCTGTTGGGGGTTAAGTGCCTTGCTCAAGGGCACTTCAGTCGTGTGCACTTGCCCCAGGAGATCGAATTGGCAACCTTTTGGTCACAAGACCGGATCCCTAACCTTTAGCCCATGACTGCCCAGAACCATATAGGACACTCACTCGTTTTATACTATAAACAGAGGTGTCAAGTAACAAAGTATAAATACTTCATTACCTTACTTAAGTAGAAATGTTTGTTATTAATACTTTACAGGAGTAATTATTTTTCAGCTGACTTTTTACTTCTACTCCTTACATTTACACTCCATTATCAGTACTTTCTACTCCTTACATTTACACTCCATTATCAGTACTTTCTCCTACTTACATTTACACTCCATTATCTGTACTTTCTACTCCTTACATTTACACTCCATTATCAGTACTTTCTACTCCTTACATTTACACTCCATTATCAGTACTTTCTACTCCTTACATTTACACTCCATTATCAGTACTTTCTCCTACTTACATTTACACTCCATTATCAGTACTTTCTACTCCTTACATTTACACTCCATTATCTGTACTTTCTACTCCTTACATTTACACTCCATTATCTGTACTTTCTACTCCTTACATATACACTCCATTATCAGTACTTTCTACTCCTAACATTTACACTCAATTACCAGTACTTTCTCCTACTTACATTTACACTCCATTATCAGTACTTTCTACTCCTTACATTTACACTCCATTATCAGTACTTTCTACTCCTTACATTTACACTCCATTATCAGTACTTTCTCCTACTTACATTTACACTCCATTATCAGTACTTTCTACTCCTTACATTTACACTCCATTATCTGTACTTTCTACTCCTTACATATACACTCCATTATCAGTACTTTCTACTCCTAACATTTACACTCCATTACCAGTACTTTCTCCTACTTACATTTACACTCCATTATCAGTACTTTCTACTCCTTACATTTACACTCCATTATCAGTACTTTCTACTCCTTACATTTACACTCCATTATCAGTACTTTCTCCTACTTACATTTACACTCCATTATCAGTACTTTCTACTCCTTACATTTACACTCCATTATCTGTACTTTCTACTCCTTACATATACACTCCATTATCAGTACTTTCTACTCCTAACATTTACACTCCATTACCAGTACTTTCTCCTACTTACATTTACACTCCATTATCAGTACTTTCTACTCCTTACATTTACACTCCATTATCAGTACTTTCTACTCCTTACATTTACACTCCATTATCTGTACTTTCTACTCCTTACATTTACACTCCATTATCAGTACTTTCTACTCCTTACATTTACACTCCATTATCTGTACTTTCTACTCCTTACATTTACACTCCATTATCAGTACTTTCTACTCCTTACATTTACACTCCATTATCTGTACTTTCTACTCCTTACATTTACACTCCATTATCAGTACTTTCTACTCCTTACATTTACACTCCATTATCAGTACTTTCTACTCCTTACATTTACACTCCATTATCAGTACTTTCTATTCCTTACATTTACACTCCATTATCAGTACTTTCTACTCTTTACATTTACACTCCATTATCAGTACTTTCTACTCCTTACATTTTAAACATAGTCTCGTTACTCCTATTTCATTTCAGCTTGTTTTCATTCATGTACATTTACATTCCAGTAAAGATTATTGATAACATGTCTTTGAAGTTTGAACTTTTTGCAGCATTTGAATACTTATAGCCAACTAGTCATCATATCTTCTGCTCCATCAAACACATGTTAATGCTCAGAAGTACACAGATATGCTTCTTTAATATATTTACATTGTACAAAACTACAGTCATGTTCAATGGGCGTATGTATATTATGTATATTCATTATGTATGTATATTTAACTCGGAAGTATAAAATAAAAAAATAAGGTTAAAACAAGAAATAAAAATTAAGGGGGTTAGATATTAAAAGTTTTAAATGATTGAGTGACACCAGTGAGCTGAGTTTTATTGTTTCCTGTAGTAGAGTCCAGCTAAAAGCAAATTTTGCAATTTCAGTAAAAAAAATTTTGGTACATGGCAGCTGATCCAACCACTAGAGCGAGTCTGATAATTACTGGTATTCTGGGAAATGACCAGAGATTGTTTTATATTATAAATAAAAATCAGCCGATGCGTTTCCCTTCGTACTGTTAAGGAGGGCCAACCAGCTTTTGCACACAGCTCAGAATAATGAGGTCTGTATGGATCTCTAGTAATAAACCTCAGAGTGATACACTGGGACCAGTAATTTGAGCATACTGATGGTTAACAGCGCCGTAGTCGATCACTGATGGTAACTAATCGTTTTCTGGCGTGCATGGGGAATGTGTGATTTAAAACTGAGCCATATGCCAAATATAAGACTGTGGAGTTACCACGTAACTTAGTTTTGGGAGCTGGACCACGCCCCGATTACCTAGGTAGATACACTATATATACAACCACATTCTCACTCCATTCCCATCACACCCACCAACTCCCCATCTCCTCCCTACCTTTCATCTTTATCCCAAAAGACCAGAGTGGGGGGCACTGTTCACGCCCAAGCACCAAGCCACACGGAACTCCAGCCCAAGCCCTCTGAGTTCGCCCCCACCGCCACCCCTTTGGCGGCCTTTTTGGCTTTTAGAAGAATGGGGTTTTCGAGAAGGTGGGCTAGGGCACTATAGACCCCTGTGGTCCGGCCAAAGCTTTTGTCCTTAATGGCATTTCTTCCCTTTACATTACTTTTCCTTTATACTTTAAGTAGTTCTGAAAGCAGTACTTTTACACTTTTACTGGAGTAAAAAGCTTGAGTTGATACCTCAACTTCTACAGAAGTATTTTAAACCCTAGTATCTATACCTCTACCTGAGTAATGAATGTGAATACACATTTGACTATGAATGAGTGAGTCAAAACATTCCAGGGCTTTCAGACAAAACAAGCACTTTCATCATGGCGTGGTTCACTTTTCTGTAGAAGAAAATCAACACAGAATCTCAAAGTCAAGCATTTCATTAACTTTATGACTTCCGTGCAGACACCAGAGTCCTGCGGGCAGCTTCCTACGGGCGGTGTCCTGTGACAGCTGATAAAGGACTAGAGAACACAAACTGTGCAGCAGCAGATGACCTATCGTCTCTGACTTGGTCCACTCCAAAGGTGTCAGAATTATTCCCATCCATTACTCAGGTAGAAGTATAGATACTAGGGTTTAAAAATACTTCTGTAGAACTTGAAGTATCAACTCAAGCTTTTTATTCCAGTAAAAGTGTAAAAGTACTGCTTTCAAAACTACTTGAAGTATAAAAGTAAAAGTAATGTAAGGAAAAATATGCCATTAAGGATAAAAGCTTAGGCCACACCACAGGGGTCTATAGTGCACTAGCCCACCTCCCCAAAACCCCATTCTTCTAAAAGCCATAATGACTATAATGTTATATTAAAATGTCAATGTTGATAAATTCTGGATGCGCTAGGCTTCCTGTTTCAGCCCATATACGCCCATTGAACATGACTGTAGTTTAGTACAATGTAAATATATTAAAGAAGCATATCTGTTACTACTGAACATTAACATGTGTTTCATGGAGCAGAAGATATGATGACTAGTTGTCTAAAAGTATTGTAATGAAGTCAAACTTCAAAGACATGTTATCAATAATCTTTACAGGAATGTAAATGTACATGAATGAAAAAAGAAGCTGAAATGAAATATGAAAAAGTAACGAAAGTATGTTTAAAATGCAAGGAGTAGAAAGTACAGATAATGGACTGTAAATGTAAGGAGTAGAAAGTACTGATAATGGAGTGTAAATGTAAGGAGTAGAAAGTACAGATAATGGAGTGTAAATGTAAGGAGTAGAAAGTACTGATAATGGAGTGTAAATGTAAGGAGTAGAAAGTACAGATAATGGACTGTAAATGTAAGGAGTAGAAAGTACTGATAATGGAGTGTAAATGTAAGGAGTAGAAAGTACAGATAATGGAGTGTAAATGTAAGGAGTAGAAAGTACAGATAATGGAGTGTAAACGTTAGGAGTAGAAAGTACTGATAATGGAGTGTAAACGTTAGGAGTAGAAAGTACTGATAATGGAGTGTAAATGTAAGGAGTAGAAAGTACTGATAATGGAGTGTAAATGTAAGGAGTAGAAGGTACAGATAATGGAGTGTAAATGTAAGGAGTAGAAAGTACTGATAATGTAGTGTAAATGTAAGGAGTAGAAAGTACAGATAATGGAGTGTAAATGTAAGGAGTAGAAGGTACAGATAATGGAGTGTAAATGTAAGGAGTAGAAAGTACTGATAATGTAGTGTAAATGTAAGGAGTAGAAAGTACTGATAATGGAGTGTAAATGTAAGGAGTAGAAAGTACTGATAATGGAGTGTAAATGTAAGGAGTAGAAAGTACTGATAATGGAGTGTAAATTCAAGGAGTAGAAAGTACAGATAATGGAGTGTAAATGTAAGGAGTAGAAAGTACTGATAATGGAGAGTAAATGTAAGGAGTAGAAAGTACTGATAATGGAGTGTAAATGTAAGGAGTAGAAAGCAC
The DNA here is from genome assembly GCA_021613375.1 of Megaleporinus macrocephalus. NCBI lineage: Eukaryota > Metazoa > Chordata > Actinopteri > Characiformes > Anostomidae > Megaleporinus > Megaleporinus macrocephalus. The sequence continues at coordinate 41,298,915 of CM038715.1, forward strand.
AAATAATGGAGTGTAAAGGTAAGGAGAAGAAAGTACCTATAATGGAGTGTAAATGTAAGGAGTAGAAAGTACTGATAATGGAGTGTAAATTCCAGGAGTAGAAAGTACTGATAATGGAGTGTAAATGTAAGGAGTAGAAAGTACTGATAATGGAGAGTAAATGTAAGGAGTAGAAAGTACTGATAATGGAGTGTAAATGTAAGGAGTAGAAAGTACTGATAATGGAGTGTAAATGTAAGGAGTAGAAAGTACTGATAATGGAGTGAAAATGTAAGGAGTAGAAAGTACTGATAATGGAGTGTAAATGTAAGGAGTAGAAAGTACTGATAATGGAGTGAAAATGTAAGGAGTAGAAAGTACTGATAATGGAGTGTAAATGTAAGGAGTAGAAAGTACTGATAAAAGAGTGTTAATGTAAGGAGTAGTAGTAAAAAGTCAGGTGATAAAAAATAATTACTCCTGTAAAGCATAAATAACCAACATTTCTACTTAAGTCACTTGTATTTCGTTACTTGACACCTCTGGTCCACTCACACCAGCACAGCCCACTCTAACGCACCACCATCTCGTCAGTGTCACTGCAGGGGTAAGAGTGACCCACCTCCCTAATCCTACCTGCTCTATGGCTCTGCTCTGTGCCTCTCACTGGGAGGGGGTCAAAGCAATGTCGTAGGGGCCCAAATGAAATGGCGTCACAAGCCCACCTGAGCAGGCTTGGTTTATATGAATCTGAATGTAAGAACAGCACGTGTACTACAGAGTCAGATGCTCCTCTATCGTGTTGCTGTTAATTTGCTAAGACGTTTGCTCACAGACGTGTCCTACGTAAACAAAACACACCGTAGTGGTGGAAAAAGTGGCTGTAGTACGCTAACGTCACGTGGTTTCTCATACAGTGACCGTCATTACTGCCCCTGAACTGTCACAAGACTTTCCTTCTTATCAGCGCAACAACACGTGCATTGGTTCCTGCGTAGGCAGAGTCGTGTTACACAAGCATTTCTCTTGTATCTGTCGCTCCAACAGCTTTATATACAGATAAAAGACGCACGCGCTGCATGACAGATAGCCTCTTAGATAGAAGATCAGTTCCTAGATAAGGAGGCGGAGATTCCCAGCCAGGTGAACTGGTGCAGGCACTAATTCAAGAGCACTAGCTTCCCCTTGCGCTCACACACCTGATTCAAAGAGACGGATGATGTCTAAAACCTTCAGAACTTAGAAGTGTGCTGTAGGGGTGATAGTTTGTCTTGTGAGTAAACAAACACATTCCAGTTAGAAACGCAATGTGATCTATGCTGTTCCATAAGATGCCGCACATTTCTTTCCTGACCCGAGATAGGGGCCCTTGTGCTGATGGCCGCCGGGCCCACTTGCTTGTCTTCCTAAGGGCGTAACACCTTTTTCAAGCTTTCTCTATCATTTTTTTTTTAGAATAGAACAAGCTGTTTTGTTAGCCAGCCTTTAAGACTGATATATGGAAAGGAGCGCTGACCGCCGTATTGCCCACCCTGGTTGCGCTTCATTCACTTGAAATCAACCCTGATTGGTGCAGCAATCATTTTCTCCACAGTAGACCAGAGTGATCCTTTGCTGCCGTGTTTGTGTAATGCAGTGGGGAACCGTCATGGCCCTTTACGCCCTCTCAGAGGGCCTAAAATATTCTTAACACACACACACACACACACACACACACACACACACATATATACATATATAATTTTATTTTTTGTTTGACAATCAACATCTCAACAAGTTTGACAATCAACATCTAAACAATCTAAAAATATAGACAAATAAATTATTCAAACGTGTCTATTCAGTCTGTGTTGGAGTGTGAGGGGTTAAGTGGAAGCCTGTGAGTCTGTGTCCCCCTATAAGGACTGTGATGACTCTGCAGAATGTTGGTGATTGGTGGTCCCGCTGTTCATTTCAAATGGCGCCCACCGTGGCAGACGTCTTTGTGTGTTCCTCCGGAAGCCAACGTTATTTATTATTTATTTTGTCTTTAGTATTTATTTTAAATGTACAGTATACATCCGGAACATTTAGCTACAGTAGAGAGGCACTCCTGGAGGTAAAGTTCGACATGAACTTACCTTTAGCCTTTCTGACTTCAGCTTTCTGTTACGCTCGCACTCGCACTTCACCAGCTCCGCGCAAGGCCCAGCGGCACCGGCCTCGGGTGAGCGGCGCAGCCGACAAACAGAGCGGCCAAGACGGAAGCGGGGGTAAGAGAGGTGGGCTACATGCTAGGCTAAAGGCGAGAGCTACGCGGCCACCGCTACCTAGCCTGTTGCTAGCTAATGTTCGCTCCCTCGAAAACAAGCTGGATGAGCTGAGAACCAGAATAACAGCTCAGCGTGAGATCAGAGAGTGTTGTGCTCTGGTCTTCACAGAAACCTGGCTTTCTGGCAACACGCCAGAATCAGCGATCCAGCTAGACACTCACTCCGTTCACCGTGGCGACCGCACGGCAGCGTCGGGGAAGAACAAAGGCGGCGGTGTCTGTGTTTACGTAAACAACGCGTGGTGTTCGGACGTAAAGACAGTTGAAAAACTTTGTCTAGCGGACTTAGAACTGCTGATGGTGAAGTGCAGACCCCACTATCTGCCGAGAGAGTTTAGCGGTGTGTTTATTCTGGCTGTTTACATTCTGCCTCGCGCGAACTCCGCTGCGGCGCTGGGGCTGCTGCATGACGTCATCAGTAAACAAGAGACCGCGCACCCGGACGCCGTGTTTATTGTTGCCGGCGACTTTAATCATTGCAACCTGAGGACTGTCCTCCCCAAGTACCATCAGCACGTGAGCTTCCCGACGAGGGAGAACAACTTACTTGACCAAGTCTACAGCAACGTGAGGGGGGCCTACAGAGCTGTGCCTCGGCCACACTTCGGACAGTCCGATCACATCTCCGTCTTCCTCTACCCAGCATACAGACAACTCCTCAAGCGGTCACTTCCAGTGAGTAAAACTGTTAAAGTGTGGAATGAAGAAACTGATTCAGTGCTTCAGGACTGCTTTGACAGTACAAACTGGGATGTGTTTAGAACTGCTGCTGTGAGAGAGGATGGTTCTGTTGATCTAGAGGACTATGCTTCTGGGGTAACTGGCTACATCAGCAGCTGCATTGAAACCATTGTCCCTTCAAAGCGCTGCATAAAGTACCCCAACCAAAAACCATGGATAAATGGTGAAGTTCGGTCCATGCTACGTGCTCGCCAGACTGCATTTCTCTCTGGCAACGCTGAGGACTACAAAAGGTCTAGATACGACCTGCGTAGATCTATCAGAGAAGCTAAGAGACAGTACAGGCTGAAGCTGGAGGGCTACTACACCACAGCAGACTCCCGGCGCATGTGGCAAGGACTGCACCGTATCACCAACCATCAACAAACAAGCACGGCACTCACAACCAGCCATTCTGCATTGCCTGATGAGCTGAATGAGTTCTATGCTCGCTTCGATGTCTTCAACCTTGACCAACTGAAGGACATTGCGGCCAAGGAGAGCACACAGAACCCATCACTCATTGTAACAACAGTGGATGTGCGCAGGAACCTGATGAGAATCAACCCACGCAGAGCAGCAGGCCCAGACAACATCCCCGGGCGTGCGCTCAGGGTTTGCTCATCAGAACTGGCTGATGTGTTTGTAGACATATTCAATCTGTCACTCACGCAAGCTTTTGTGCCATCCTGTTTTAAGACCACCACCATCGTGCCCCTCCCAAAGAAAAGTAATGTGAGATGCCTAAATGACTATCGCCCTGTTGCACTCACTTCAATCGTGATGAAGTGCTTCGAGAGGATAGTCATGACTCACATCCGGAAGACCATTCCCAACACTATAGATCCTTTACAGTTCGCATACCGCCGGAACCGGTCTACAGACGACGCAATCAACGCTACTCTTCACAAAGCCCTCACACACCTGGAGGGCAAGGACACATATGTCAGAATGCTCTTTATTGACTACAGTTCAGCATTCAACACGGTCATCCCACACAGACTCTCAGAAAAGCTCCTCACCCTCAGACTGACACCAGCCCTCTGCAACTGGGTGCTGAACTTTCTAACAGACAGACCCCAGTCAGTCAGAGTCGGCAGCTGCACATCCAGCACAAGAACAGTGAGCACAGGGGTCCCTCAAGGCTGTGTGCTGAGCCCCCTTCTGTACACGCTCTTCACATACGACTGCGTGGCCTCCCAGAACAACACCAGCATCATCAAATTTGCTGATGATACTACAGTCATTGGACTGATCACTGGTGGGGAAGAGACAGCGTACAGGAAGGAGGTGGCTGAGCTGGTGGCCTGGTGTCATGACAACAATCTTTCCTTGAATGCAGACAAGACCAAGGAAATGATTGTTGATCCAAGGAGGAAGCGAGAGCTACACACACCCCTGTACATAGGGGAGACTGAGGTAGAGAGGGTTAGGGTTAAGTTAAGTTTCTTAAGTTAAGTTTCTTGGCATTCACATCAGTGAGGATCTCAGCTGGTCCCACAACACTCAGATCATCATCAGGAAGTCCCAGCAGCGACTGTACTTTCTGAGAAGGCTGAGAAAATTTGGTATGCCAACCAAAATTCTCAGCACCTTCTACAGGAGTATGATTGAGAGTGTTCTTACCAGCTCCATCATCGTCTGGTATGGAAACTCTACTGCTCAGGACAGAAAGGCTCTCCAGCGTGTGATCAAAACTGCACAGTCCATCTCAGGAGCAGCCTTCCCCTCACTACAGAACATCTACCACACCAGGGTCACCAGGAGGGCCCACAACATAATCAGGGACAGTACACACCCCCAGCACACACTCTTCACACGTTTACCTTCAGGCAGACGTTACAGGAGTCTGAAGTCCAGGACCACAAGACTGACAAACAGTTTTCTACTCACCAGGCCATCAGGCTTGTGAACACCTCACGCACTACCTCTCCAACCTCTCCTATCTGAACTGGTTTTAACTGGTCTGATTTAAACTGCACCTTACACTCACTGTACTGTCAGAATACTGTTTACATTCACTACTCACACAAACATTATTGTTTACATTCGTTACTTGCAACTTGCACTTTATGGCTGCTGCTCTTCATACTTGCACATAAAAGCACACATAACTTTTATTTTTTATTCTTTAACTATAAAAATATTTTTATCTACTTCAACTTATATTGTTATACTTTGTATATTTTGTATATATATTTTTTATTTCTTTTATTTGTTATCTTATCTATTGGTGAATGGAGGAGCAGCAAAGTAAGAATTTCATTGTACAGTGTAACTGTCTGTTCTGCTGTACACATGACAATAAAACTCTTGAATCTTGAATCTTGAATGACAGTAAAACTGACCAATCATATCTTCCCTCTAAGTGGGCGGGGCTTAACTGTATGATAATTTCCACCCACTGTGGCGGAAAAAAAGTCTTCTACTGTATGGTCAGCATAACTCAGCTATATATATATATATATATATATATATATATATATAGCTGAGTTATGCTGACTATACAGTAGAAAACTTTTTAAAAGACTCTGAAAAGACTAAAGATAGACTAAAGTCTGACTCTCACATCTAAAGACTAGTCACAGGCTATGATTTCTTAAAGACTGGGGGTCTTTCAGAGTCACTATTTACGAGACCGCTACTAGAATCCTTTAGAGATTATTTCCCATTTATATGATTGAAGCTAGCAATATTCAGCTAGTGTACGGTTAGCTGCTAGGCTAGTTATAAACACTGTAGCTCAGTTCGGCAGTGTTTTAGCTTAGCATACTCAGCGGGGATTTCGAGGGTTTTAATGATTTCTGACCGCCTTTTTTCCTTTTCCACTCTGTGGTGGTATAAATGGGAAGACACGTGAAAGAGGCACTCTTGCTCACTCCACAGCTCACTCCACAGCTCCACCAGTTTCTCCTCCTTCTGTACAGTCCAGGAGAACCGCAGTTTCCGAACCCTCGCCCGACTCCCCCCCATGTCTAACTTCTTTACCCACCAGACGTTCCTGCCCGCTCGCGCCGTGTTGGAGGAGCTGCACACGGCTTCCTGTTTGGTGGTGAACAGAGCTCTCCTACTGGTTGTCGACAATGTTCACATCACCATTTGCGTGTGCCAAGACTTCAGACTTATGATAATATTAAACACGTTTGAGAGGACGCGAGCGCGACTCAACTCCAGAAAGACTCTCATGATTTTATTCCGACACTGGAAATTTGTCTGCGACCATAACATTGAAAGGTCAGCATTAGTTGTAGCTAAATTACACCCAGTATGCTGTGTTCCTGCTGTGTTCCCGCTGATGTTGGAGTGCTTCCTCTTTCTTGCACTAACGTCGAGGCGAGTCATATATCTACGCTGATTTGTAGCTCTGATCAGCGCTAGTAAAGAGTAAGCAAGAAACAGCCACTGCTTGTCAACTCATCGGCCTTCCTCTTGAGTGGGTCAACAATTCCAAGAAGTTGCACTTGCTGTATTAATTAAAGCAAAGTTTATTTAAAAACACAAAAATGAAAGTAAATCATGGGTTTTGCAGGACACCATTAGGGTGGAGATGCCTGTGTAACAGTCACCTCTGATTATTTCCTTTGGCGTCATGATGAAGTCAGATGACGAATCAGAGAACTTGGTTGAATGAGCTATTCCCGCCTAAAAGAAGATCCCCACCTAGAAAGTTCTATCTGTTGATGAGTTGTAATTCCATTATTAGGAATATGATTGAAAGTGAAACAATAGAAACCTGAATGAAAGTGACCTAGGCCTGGATTCACAGAGCTTCTCTGAGTGTTACTTAAGGTCAATATATATAACAGAGAAATCTGATATCTTCTATTGTGACAAGGTGTGCTCTGCTAGAACCTTGTTGTTACATGTTGAGTAGTTTTAGGGACCGAATCGTTGACTCAGCCTGTAGAGTCAAAGGGAACATACAGCTGAAGCTGACTAAACGATGTGTAGGAGGGTGCATGTTAGTCCCAGATGCATCATCTACAGTTTATCTCCTGCTGACCATTCAGCAGTCAGTATCGTTCAGCGCAGTCGCAATCTTCAATGGCATAATGCTTCTTCAAAGTAGTTCCAATATGGCAGTCTTTAAGTTTAATGTAATCAATGGAACCAGACATTTTTGGAGCTATAGTGGTCCATTCATTATAAACTTTCGTATTAAAATGATGCAGAAAAAATAAAATGAGAAAAATATGAAGGGACATGTTTTTCATTGGACAGTGACAATGTTTTTGTTGGGCTGCAACCAGCAGTTATTTCTCTACCTCCCTCTGTTGTTTCGTTATTTGGCTATATGAAACTTTCTACTGCTGTTTCACAGTGCAGCCCTTATAGAGTCGTATCGTTATTCCGTCGTGTCATGCTCACCTTAGGAACTCTTAACAAACTTGTAATGTAGAGGAAGGTTCTTGGATAATTGCATGTAGAACGAAATGTATCAAATTTGGAATTTTTTGTAAATCCCATTTGGCTTTGATCCCAAGTTCTTAATATGGGCATGATGTGTATGATTTCAGAGGCTGGTTCAGATTTCCACCTTTGCTACAAACAATTTCTTTGTTTGAAAGTGCAGTGAAACAGCGTCAGACCATCATCAACATGTAGTTGAATTAGTTAGTTAACCTTTACATCCCATACATTGCATATTGTGGTGGTTCTCAGAGAATGTGGTTATTAGACGTTTGATCTACAGTTATCATGAAGCAGACATGGGGCCAAGTCACTAAGTCCCAAGTTAATACAAGTGAGTCAAGTCCCAAGTCTTAAACTTAGAGTCCTAATCAAGTCACCAGATATAACGTCATTTTAGGATTTAACACAATTGATGCTGTTGATTAGTAGAATATTAAACTAACATTAATATAACATTGAAGTTTTTTAAAGTTTGTATTATAACAAAAATAACTTGCATATAAAATTAGATAATTTCAAGAAGTTCTAATCACTAATCACCTCATTACCAGTCCATCACCAGTCCAATCACCTCATTAGCAGTCCAGTACCAGTCTAATCACCTCATTAGCAGTCCAGTACCAGTCCAGTCACCTCATTACCAGTCCAGTACCAGTCTAATCACCTCATTACCAGTCCAGTACCAGTCTAATCACCTCATTACCAGTCCAGTACCAGTCTAATCACCTCATTACCAGTCCATCACCAGTCCAATCACCTCATTAGCAGTCCAGTACCAGTCTAATCACCTCATTAGCAGTCCAGTACCAGTCCAGTCACCTCATTACCAGTCCAGTACCAGTCTAATCACCTCATTACCAGTCCAGTACCAGTCTAATCACCTCATTACCAGTCCAGTACCAGTCTAATCACCTCATTACCAGTCCATCACCAGTCTAATCACCTCATTACCAGTCTATTACCAGTTAAAATAGGTGTTGAAGCAGAAAAACACTAAAATGTGAGGCAGTTGGTCTTGAAGGCCGAGGCTGAGAAACACTGCACTGTATGGAAGTATTAGTACTCATTACACCTACAGGAGAGAGTCTAGTTCACATTAGCTGTTGTTTATTTTGCTAAGTTTGCTAGCCTGTTAGCCAGCTAGCTAGCTAACTGCTCTATGTGAAATATACAGAGCAGAGACTTCCTGTTCTTTGTGCCTCAAAGGTGGAACAAAGTTTGAAGTGGTTGAAGCTCCATCTGTGATCTTGACTCCACGTGTCCTGCATGTCGCAGTTCGTTTTTATTTACTGCAGCAGAATCTTTGTAGTTGAACGGGATTCAACACTGGCGCCCCCCCAAAGCTTCCTGTGATTGGCTGCAGAACTTTACTTGTTGCTAGGTTACAGATAAACTGAGCAGCTAAGCTCCCTAGTGTTACAGCACCATTTAATCCAAAATGATCCAGTAATCTGATTCAGTTTTACTTATTTATTATATAAAAATAGGGTGGCGAGTCTTTAAGTCTTAAAGCTCAAGTCCGATTCCAAGTCATGTGTATCTATCTATCTATCTATCTATCTATCTATCTATCTATCTATCTATCTATCTATCTATCTATCTATCTATCTATCTGTCCATCTATCTGTCTGTCTATCTGTCTGTCTATCTATCTGTCTGTCTATCTATCTGTCTATCTAGCTATCTAGCTATCTATCTATCTGTCTATCTATCTATCTGTCTGTCTGTCTATCTATCTGTCTATCTATCTATCTATCTAGCTATCTATCTATCTACCTGTCTATCTATCTGTCTGTCTATCTATCTGTCTGTCTGTCTATCTATCTGTCTATCTGTCTGTCTATCTACATAGCTATCTAGCTATCTGTCTATCTGTCTATCTGTCTATCTGTATGTCTATCTGTCTATCTATCTATCTATCTATCTATCTATCTATCTATCTGTCTGTCGGTCTGTCTGTCTGTCTGTCTGTCTGTCTAGCTATCTATCTAGCTATCTATCTATCTGTATCTATCTATCTAGCTATCTATCTATCTGTATCTATCTATCTAGCTATCTATCTATCTATCTATCTGTATCTATCTATCTGTCTGTCTGTCTGTCTGTCTGTCTGTCTATCTAGCTATCTATCTATGTTAATGGTGGGCGACTGTAAAAACAGTGCTACCATAGGGCAGTTGAGATGGAGGGCCACAGCCATATCGCAGAAAGTTCAAAGAAATAACAAAAGAGCAGAGATCTTTCCTCTTGGCCGATTTACCCCTTAAACACTGGTGTGGATGTTTTGGGACCACAGATCATCAGCTCTCAAAGAAAGAGAGAAGGCCAAGTAGAGAGTAAACACTTGAGTTATTAAGTCTCTGTCCTACCTCAAGCTTCATAAGATTCTTCACCTGAGAACCTGCCAGCCTCTTTTGTTCTGATCATGGAACCAAGTAAGGAGCTTAGAATGAATTCCAAAAATCCTGAGCTCACAGCTTGCCTGAACGACCAAGGGTAAACTTGAAGCAGCCCATCTCACTCATCACACAAGGGTAAAGGGAGGTAGGACAGGGTAGGAGTCGCTTGATAACACCTGGATGCCTTACTGCTCTGAGGATCCAGACATGCTAGCTACTTTCACCCGAAGGTCAGATGAGTTTCTGCACCTCCAGGAGATGCGGCAAATAGTGCTGATACTTGCAGGATTATTTTGCACACGTTAGAGGCCTGTACTAAGTGACGCTCCAGCCGAGAAGAAGACCAAACCTGCAAATAGAACGGTAAGACGCTGGTGAGTAAGAAGCCTTCACGTGTCAGCTTCATGTGATCATTTGCTTTTATTTTTGTTAGTATTCTTCAGTCTGTATAAAGATCACAGAGTTTCTGTTAGGGTTTAGTGTAAATGTAGGAGTTAGTGTTTAGTGTAAATGTAGGAGTTAGGGTTTAGTGTAAATGTAGGAGTTAGTGTTTAGTGTAAATGTAGATGTTAGGGTTTAGTGTAAATGTAGGAGTTAGGGTTTAGTGTAAATGTAGGAGTTAGGGTTTAGTGTAAATGTAGGAGTTAGGGTTTAGTGTAAATGTAGGAGTTAAGGTTTAGTGTAAATGTTGGGGTTAGTGTTTAGTGTAAATGTAGGGGTTAGGGTTTAGTGTAAATGTAGGAGTTAGTGTTTAGTGTAAATGTAGGAGTTAGAGTTTAGTGTTAATGTAGGGGTTAGTGTTTAGTGTAAATGTATGGGTTAGGGTTTAGTGTAAATGTAGGAGTTAGTGTTTAGTGTAAATGTAGGAGTTAGGGTTTAGTGTAAATGTAGGTGTTAGTGTTTAGTGTAAATGTAGGAGTTAGTGTTTAGTGTAAATGTAAGAGTTAGGGTTTAGTGTAAATGTAGGGTTTAGGGTTTAGTGTAAATGTAGAAGTTAGGGTTTAGTGTAAATGTAGAGGTTAGGGTTTAGTGTAAATGTAGGGTTTAGGGTTTAGTGTAAATGTAGAAGTTAGGGTTTAGTGTAAATGTAGGGGTTAGGGTTTAGAGTGAATGTAGGAGTTAGGGTTTAGTGTAAATGTAGGAGTTAGTGTTTAGTGTAAATGTAGGAGTTAGGGTTTAGTATAAATGTAGGAGTTAGGGTTTAGTGTAAATGTAGAGGTTGGGGTTTAGTGTAAATGTAGAGGTTAGGGTTTAGTGTAGATGTAGAGGTTAGGGTTTACTGTAAATGTAGAGGTTAGGGTTTAGTGTAAATGTTGGAGTTAGTGTTTAGTGTAAATGTAGAGGTTAGTGTTTAGTGTAAATGTAGAGGTTAGTGTTTAGTGTAAATGTAGAGGTTAGGGTTTAGTGTAAATCTAGAGGTTAGGGGTTTAGTGTAAATGTAGGAGTTAGGGTTTAGTGTAAATGTAGGGGTTAGGGTTTAGTGTAGATGTAGGAGTTAGGGTTTAGTGTAAATGTATAGGTTAGGGTTTAGTGTAGATGTAGGAGTTAGGGTTTAGTGTAAATGTAGGAGTTAGGGTTTAGTGTAAATGTAGAGGTTAGTGTTTAGTGTAAATGTAGAGGTTAGGGTTTAGTGTAAATGTAGAGGTTAGGGTTTAGTGTAGATGTAGAGGTTAGGGTTTACTGTAAATGTAGAGGTTAGGGTTTAGTGTAAATGTAGGAGTTAGTGTTTAGTGTAAATGTAGGGGTTAGTGTTTAGTGTAAATGTAGAGGTTAGGGTTTAGTGTAAATGTAGGAGTTAGTGTTTAGTGTAAATGTAGGAGTTAGTGTTTAGTGTAAATGTAGGAGTTAGTGTTTAGTGTAAATGTAGAGGTTAGGGTTTAGTGTAAATGTAGGAGTTAGGGTTTAGTGTAAATGTAGAGGTTAGGGTTTAGTGTAGATGTAGAGGTTAGGGTTTACTGTAAATGTAGAGGTTAGGGTTTAGTGTAAATGTAGGAGTTAGTGTTTAGTGTAAATGTAGAGGTTAGTGTTTAGTGTAAATGTAGGAGTTAGTGTTTAGTATAAATGTAGGAGTTAGGGTTTAGTGTAAATGTAGGGGTTAGGGTTTAGTGTAAATGTAGGGGTTAGCGTTTAGTGTAAATGTAGGAGTTAGCGTTTAGTGTAAATGTAGGAGTTAGGGTTTAGTGTAAATGTAGGGGTTAGTGTTTAGTGTAAATGTAGGGCTTAGTGTTTAGTGTAAATGTAGAGGTTAGGGTTTAGTGTAAATGTAGGAGTTAGGGTTTAGTGTAAATGTAGAGGTTAGTGTTTAGTGTAAATGTAGAGGTTAGGGTTTAGTGTAAATGTAGAAGTTAGGGTTTAGTGTAAATGTAGGGGTTAGGGTTTAGTGTGAATGTAGGAGTTAGTGTTTAGTGTAAATGTAGGAGTTAGGGTTTAGTGTAAATGTAGGAGTTAGGGTTTAGTGTAAATGTAGGAGTTAGGGTTTAGTGTAGATGTAGAGGTTAGGGTTTAGTGTAGATGTAGAGGTTAGGGTTTACTGTAAATGTAGAGGTTAGGGTTTAGTGTAAATGTAGGAGTTAGTGTTTAGTGTAAATGTAGAGGTTAGTGTTTAGTGTAAATGTAGGAGTTAGTGTTTAGTATAAATGTAGGAGTTAGAGTTTAGTGTAAATGTAGGGGTTAGGGTTTAGTGTAAATGTAGGGGTTAGCGTTTAGTGTAAATGTAGGAGTTAGCGTTTAGTGTAAATGTAGGAGTTAGGGTTTAGTGTAAATGTAGGGGTTAGTGTTTAGTGTAAATGTAGGGCTTAGTGTTTAGTGTAAATGTAGAGGTTAGGGTTTAGTGTAAATGTAGGAGTTAGGGTTTAGTGTAAATGTAGAGGTTAGTGTTTAGTGTAAATGTAGAGGTTAGGGTTTAGTGTAAATGTAGAAGTTAGGGTTTAGTGTAAATGTAGGGGTTAGGGTTTAGTGTGAATGTAGGAGTTAGTGTTTAGTGTAAATGTAGGAGTTAGTGTTTAGTGTAAATGTAGAGGTTAGTGTTTAGTGTAAATGTAGGAGTTAGTGTTTAGTGTAAATGTAGGGGTTAGGGTTTAGTGTAAATGTAGAGGTTAGGGTTTAGTGTAAATGTAGGAGTTAGGGTTTAGTGTAAATGTTGGGGTTAGGGTTTAGTGTAAATGTAGAGGTTAGTGTTTAGTGTAAATGTAGGAGTTAGGGTTTAGTGTAAATGTTGGGGTTAGGGTTTAGTGTAAATGTAGGAGTTAGGGTTTAGTGTAAATGTAGGAGTTAGGGTTTAGTGTAAATGTAGGGGTTAGTGTTTAGTGTAAATGTAGAGGTTAGTGTTTAGTGTAAATGTAGGAGTTAGTGTTTAGTGTAAATGTAGGGGTTAGGGTTTAGTGTAAATGTAGAGGTTAGGGTTTAGTGTAAATGTAGAGGTTAGTGTTTAGTGTAAATGTAGAGGTTAGTGTTTAGTGTAAATGTAGAGGTTAGGGTTTAGTTTAAATGTAGAGGTTAGTGTTTAGTGTAAATGTAGAGGTTAGTGTTTAGTGTAAATGTAGGAGTTAGGGTTTAGTGTAAATGTAGAGGTTAGGGTTTAGTGTAAATGTAGAGGTTAGGGTTTAGTGTAGATGTAGAGGTTAGGGTTTACTGTAAATGTATAGGTTAGGGTTTAGTGTAGATGTAGGAGTTAGGGTTTAGTGTAAATGTAGAGGTTAGGGTTTAGTGTAAATGTAGAGGTTAGGGTTTAGTGTAAATCTAGAGGTTAGGGTTTAGTGTAACTGTATAGGTTAGGGTTTAGTGTAGATGTAGGAGTTAGGGTTTAGTGTAAATGTAGGAGTTAGGGTTTAGTGTAAATGTAGAGGTTAGTGTTTAGTGTAAATGTAGAGGTTAGGGTTTAGTGTAAATGCAGAGGTTAGGGTTTAGTGTAAATGTAGGAGTTAGGGTTTAGTGTAAATGTAGAGGTTAGGGTTTAGTGTAAATGTAGGAGTTAGGGTTTAGTGTAAATGTAGAGGTTAGGGTTTAGTGTAAATGTAGGAGTTAGGGTTTAGTGTAAATGTAGAGGTTAGGGTTTAGTGTAAATGTAGAGGTTAGGGTTTAGTGTAAATGTAGGAGTTAGGGTTTAGTGTAAATGTAGAGGTTAGTGTTTAGTGTAAATGTAGGAGTTAGGGTTTAGTATAAATGTAGTAGTTAGGGTTTAGTGTAAATGTAGGAATTAGTGTTTAGTGTAAATGTAGAGGTTAGTGTTTAGTGTAAATGTAGAGGTTAGGGTTTAGTGTAAATCTAGAGGTTAGGGTTTAGTGTAAATGCAGGAGTTAGGGTTTAGTGTGAATGTAGGAGATTTATATATATAAGACTGAGGTTTTAGATTCACTGGCCTCTGAAAGTTAGTTTTGCTGGATGAATTGGATCAGTTGATGATAATAGACAGAGATAGAGATCCGACTGAGAGACAGAGTCTAATGAGAAATACCTGCTTAGCACATTCACCTAGAATCCCTTTGTAGGCATCATGTCATGCCGTACTTCATGATCACATGTCCGCTACAACTGATTGACTGACTGACAACAGTGTGAGTGATGAACTGATAAAGGAGCGGATGTGAAGTAAGAGTAAATGACAGAAGGAGGACCAGATAGAACTCCAGTTCCAGGAGGCGAACAGTGCTGTGATTAACAGATTATTATGTAAACTGATTTCACTCAATTTGGTAAGATTATTTAACCAACTCTTGGGTTACCGCCAGCCACGCCTTTACCAGCCAAACTGGTCGCAGGTTTCGGACCACATTTTGTTTTTAAGTAGCTTGTCTTGCTGTATATACATTACATTTCAGTACCTGTTGTTCGCTGGCCGGCCCGTACAGTCTGTATATAGAACGGCATGTTATATTCTGGCACCTCAGGCATTACAGAAGTACCTGCTGTAATCAAAGATCACAGAGTTCTAGTTGAATCTATGCTGTAGATGTTTTCGTACTTAAAGCACAAGCTCTCTGAGAGCCAAGCAAGTTCCAACCACATGACTTGAATCATGCAGATAACAGACAGAGATAGAGTTACTTTGTAGGCTCCACTTCAGGCCATACTTCAGGATCACATGTCCACTTCAACTGATTGATGGACTGACAGCAGTGTGATTGATGAACTGATAAAGGTGTGGATGCAAAGAGAGATAGCTTTGTCTCATATTTTAGAAACAGAGGCTTGAAGTTCTGCGCTGATTTGCCTAAAGGAGGCTGACACACTGGTATTGTTACATAACACTGATTAAGAACTTGGGTCTTGTGCATTGGACATGCAACATGCTGGTATAGTATTGGAATAAAACCAGAGGGTCTGCATTGCTGATGCTCTCGATTGTTCTTTCATCAGCTTCCTGATTGTTCAACCCAAGTGCTTTGTCCTATATGAAGCCATCACAAGTTTATAATCATGAGTGTATATCTGCCCATTGTGTAACACAAGGCACCACCAACAGATTCCCGAGACATTATGCTGTCTCTGTCTGCTCTTGTAATTGTATAAGCAGTCATGGAAACATTGATGTCCTCTTTCAGCTAAGCTGAGGGAATATACATCTGCAAGTGTGATCCATGGTGATAGAAAACCATGAGCCATGTTTGCTTAGGGTGTTTTCACACCAGCACTAGTGAGTCCGGTTAAAACGGACTCTGGTTTTGGCAGGTGTGAAAACAGTAATCGCACTCGGGTGTGGACCAAAACAACCGCACCGAGACCCTCGGTCGAGAGGAGGTGGTCTCGGTCCGGTTCCAAAAGAACTCCAGAGCAGTTTATTTGTGGTGAGAACATGATCCGACCTCGATCCGACCCAAGTATTAGGTGTGCTCCACAAGTTTGATCTAAACATCTCCTGCAGCCCAGGTGTGCTTTGCATTATGGGATGCGGCAGATGGCGTAAACAGAGAACTGGAGAACTGGAGCAGCTAACAGGGCGAGGACAATGAAGCGAGGTCTCTCTTGGACTAGCAGTGAGGGACGTTGTCTACTTGATGTTTGGAGTGAGCTGGGTGGTCTGCAGGTGGACTGTAGTTTGGTATATTATCAGATTATTATTACAGCTATGAACAGATGCTGTCTCTGACGCTGCTCCGTGATACGCTCTACAAGGAATGTGCAGTAGTTGGGGAAAACCGGATCTTCTCCCTGTGTTTACTTTCTTGCTCACACGCCAGATAGCTCTGAGACATGCTCACGTGGTTTGTTGGGGCGCATTTTGGTGTGTTTAGGTTTTTGCCTGTGAAAACAAACTTAACCGAGGAGCAAACGTTCCAATAAACAAACTCATTAACAGATCCGGACCAGTGAAACCAACTACAGGTATGAAAACGCCCTTAGCCTCTCCCGCTTTCCTCCTCTTGAACCCCATTTGAAGGTCTTTCTTATCAGCTCCACACAATCGCTTGACAGCTGAGTATCAAAAATGCTGGCCTGGGTCTTCAGCGTCAACAGGCATTACCTTGTGTAAACAAGCCAGTGTTGGCCTACATTACATAGGCCTGCACTTCCCAGGGTCACAAATAACGGAATTCCAATCGTTAAAGATTCCATCTTTGTTATAGCTGGTATATATCAGCTTCACGATAAGAAAACACACATTTAAAAAATCAAAATAACAAAACGTTATTTAAAAGAACCTTTGGCGTTAAGCTCTGGGTCAGAAAGGCGTGACCCATCCATACGAAAAACACTGACACGAGTTTAGAAGATTAAAAATCAGGGATCTAAAATCTATAGGATTGATGGAATGATTGAAGGAACTGAAGGGCGAAATTAAGTCTGTTCCATGTTACTTCGCGTCTGACGAATGCTACAGGAAACGGTTTATGTGGCGGGAGGTGAATCGGAAGTAATTGTCAGGTGGCGTATAATCAACAAAGCATCAATCCTGAACCTTTCAAACGTCATCTACTGTGAGATGATCCACAGTAGACGCCCACTGTTCAGAAACTGTGACGTAGATGGTGGACAACAACGCTAGAAGATGCACTTACGGTAATACCCAATGTGTTGTTGTTTCTGGCTGCAGTAATTGGATGTACAGTGGACCCCCGTACACCAACGATTCAAAGACCCCCAAATATCCAGAAAGTTACTAAATCTGTCAACTTTAAACAGGGAGATTGGAAAGGACCATCTCCATCATCTGTAGATCATCTCACGTCTGAAGATTATCACAGCTATGGGACGTAGACTTACACGACAACTGGATCTTAATCTGGCACTGTTCCAACAATATGGGCGTGTAGGAAACCAGTGAGAGGAGTTCAAGAGCCTCTGTGTACGTGGAGGTAAACCAGGTAAGCTTAGTTACTGAGCCTGTTTTAGCTGATGTTAGCTTCACTTGCTAAGTTCGGTGGTTATGCTAAGCTAACGTAGCTGAATTATGAAGATGTATAGAGTCGTATGAGAGAGAGTTCACTTTAATCATATTTAGTACAATAACTGTACCTCTATATCTGAGTGTAGCTGTTTGCTAGGCTGGTTGCTAGGCATGAAGAATGAAGAATGTTAGTTATGTAACTAGATACTGTTTACACTCAGGATGAGCTGCTGTTGTGGGTGTGGTTTGACTAAAAGTATCAGGACTAAGTGATATGGTGGTCTAAAAGTCTCAGGACTAAGTGATGTGGTGGTCTAAAAGTCTCAGGACTAAGTGATAAGGTGGTCTAAAAGTCTCAGGACTAAGTGATATGGTGGTCTAAACGTATCAGGACTAAGTGATATGGTGGTCTATTTCTACATTACAGATCTTTTAGATTAAAATTCAGAAATATCATCAGAATCTGAAGAAGCAGCTCTGGAACATTCTCAGTCGCTACGCTCTTCGCTGTTGTCCACCAGTGACATCACACGGTAGCGTTCAGGAATTTCAGTCTTTACAGTTTGAGCTAGAACACAACATTTCTGACATCAGCGGTGACATCACACACCACGTTAGTGTAAATGGTGAACAGAGAGGGTGGAGGAGAGAGTGGACACAGTGCTGGAGTTGTTGTGAAACTGTGTTGGTGTTGACGGAGAAGGAGAGTGTCTGTTAAAGGAGCTCCGCTTTCTAGCAGGAAACATTCACACTCAGTAAACAGCTCGATACACTGAACGGGAGTGTCTCTGAGCTTCACACTCCTTTATTAGTGAAGTAGTATGTTCACTACTAAGACTGGACTTTCACCTTCAGGATCCACAAACGAGGAGAAGCAGCTGACGCTAACGCTAAACGTTCTCTTTTGGACTTCCTGTGTGGGGAAACTGTGGCACTGCATTGTGTTTTAGTCTACGCTTAAAACCAACAGCCTCCGTCAAGTCTCTCACCAGTGGTGGTCTACTGAACCACTCAAACTCATCCAGACTGAAGTGAGGAGAGCAGAGCGGGGGTCTTTGGGTAGCTGTGTTGGTCCACACGCTGCTTCACTAACTATTCTCCTTGTTTATGTTTGTGAAGCTGTTTAGACTAATATCAGTCTTCCCACTGCCTTTCACTGAAACAACATCAACAACGCAATGTACATGGTTTTCTTTAAGTCCAGTTTAGACCTGAAACCATCTGACCTCATCTACCCAGCAGGCATTGTGAGTTAGTAATAATGTCTGTGGCCATATGTTAAATATTTAGAATAAAAGTGTTAATTTATAAATAAATCTGATACTTTTGTGATTTTTTTACAACACGTCTTAATAATTTTACACCATAAGAGTCATTACACCATATTAAGACTTACAAGTGTTACCAGCCGGTGTTTAAAGCAACCACTGAGATCTTGTAGTCACTTGAAGTCGACACCATTTTCTTATGCCCATATGAGGAACTCCGGGTCTAAGAAGGATTTTGCTGTGGGAAGTTTTAGAAAATTGTCTCCGTCACATTATGTGGTTGCCAGAGAGAGAAGGTCAAGTCTTCTTAAAAACCATACATCCACCCTACTTTGCCTATGTGTTAGTGGATTACCATGAATGAGGGACTCAAAAGGAAGAAAGGAACAGGTGCCCTGTGAAGTAACGGAGGCTGGAAGTTAACTGTGCTTCTTGTTGACTTCTCGTCAGACCTCTAGTCTTATCTAGGATGAACCAAACAAGCTGAATGACATCTTTATTTTTAGAAAGGGAGCTGAAACACGTGTTTATGTAGTTTGTTTTTGTGTTGCAGGTTCTGCTGATGTCAGGTTTTGGTACTGCTGGAAAAATAAGAAAGGGAAGTAAAGAACTTCTGCATGAGCACTCTCTATGTGGAGATTTTCCGATCTCAGGTTCCACACCAAAACACAAACTCCTGAGAAGGAGCCTTTCCCATGACGAGAAGACAATGAGCGGGGGGTTGGAGGTTGGAGGTATCAGACACCAGGACGAGGTTGGGTAAAAAGTACGAAAACCGGTATGGGTTACGGCATGAACTTGAACCTGTACCGGAGTGATGGAATTAGAAGGTAGTCAAGAATAACAAGGAGCCACTTCCGATCAAGAGACATGGTGTGTACATGCTTATGAGGTTATGAGACACACCTGCTTCCATTTGTACATTCCAAGGCCGTAAGTCTGATTACATCCGGATTCTTTCATTACTTACTGTCAGTCAGTAGTACTCTTGAGTATTTTGGGTTAACCACACTTTCCATATTGCTTTACCTCCTCACCCTGAGTCTCCAAGCCCACGGACCATGACCTTTGGGTTGTTGTTACTGCTCGTGTCATGTTCTTAGATTTTGGTGTTCTCTCAAACACCAAGTCTCCCACCGGTGAAGAATATGAACCAGAACCTCAAGGAACCACCTATGATCAAGAGACATGGTGGTGTGTGCATGCATTGCTGCCTCTGGATTCCACAAGGAAAGGTAAGGCAAGGCAAGTTTGTTTGTATTGCACCTTTCATACACAGTGGCAACTCCAAGTGCTTTACATAAATAAAGAAAAAAGAAACAAAGCATATAAATCAATCAGTTCAAAGAAATAAGAAATATACAAATATTTAAAAGAAAGAATGAGATTTAATAGCGACATTGGTCTGTATGCTGAGGTCCGTTCTTTTGGCTTTTTCTTAAACGTGCCTTACTCCTGCACCCCACCAGAGCTGCTAGGCCCATCAGCCCTAGAGGCTCAGCTTAACTCCAGAAACTGCACTAAAAATTTCACTTATATCATCATATAGGTTGGCCTATATTCCAATAACCTTTCTCTTAAAATAGGGTTGCCAGCCCACGGTATTAACTCCCCCTGGGAAAAGCCTCTGTCTTACTTGAAAATAGAAAAATATTCAAAAGAAGGAAAATTAAAACATAAAAACGAAGAACGACAGAATGGAAGGACAGAATCGTGCTCTTCCTGAAGATGTATCAGTGTTTTGGCGATGGAGGTGGACAGCGCTGGCTTAAAATCTAAATCTTGGGTTAAGATCTGGTCACTGTGAAGGTCAAATCATTTTCATTTTCATTAAACCATTCATTTCGTGCCCTGAGGAAGGGCAGGTAAGCTTGTGAGACCATAGCATCAAGCTAGCAGTGGTATATTGGGTTTTGAGGCTGCTCTGGTTTAAATACGGACATTCTAAGCTGTAACAGGCCTGCAAGTAGTATTTTTTTAAACGTATCAGTTGTTTTTTTAAGTAAAACATTTTTTCAAGGCTTGAACTTTGAAGTGTGTCTTATTATTGTTGCAGTAGTCAATTAACTTTCTGTTGAGCTGCTCAGACCACTGTAGTGAGGAGAGAATACGTCCAGTTATAAAGAGGTTACGAAGTTTATAATCAGTTCACGTGAATCTGGCAGGAACAAACAACAATATCAAAACGTCTGCTATTTTAGGGGGAGGATTTCAATGCTAACGGTAGAGCTTTTTCCGAGGAGTCATTAAGAAACCACGTTCACATGACTCCAGAAGCTCTCTGCACTGTTTATGCTCGTAATATTGCTGCACTTGCTGTAATTTCATCTCCACTAGACTGCAGGGTCAGCAACAAACTGCCCACAGACAGTAAATAGGTCAAAACAACACCTTAAAAACAAATACATTCCATCTCTTGGCTAAAAATAGTAACAAACAGCACCTCTGTTCCGTAACTGGATATCTCAAAACACTGTGGTCACGTGAAACTCTAAAATTGTGGATGTGAAATTGTTAGTTTTTAAGAATGTTGACATCAGTCAATTGAACAGTTGTTAATGTCTCACATGGAAGGAAATGAGAACGACCGCGGTTAAAAAGGAAAGCCGTCTCACGCTGCTGTGGAACATTCCACAACCAGCTTTTCAGTCAGGATATCATATTTAAAGTAAACAGGTTGTGAGACATGCATGCTTCCTTTCGTGCATTTCAAAGTAGCAAGTTTGGGTTTGTCCAAGTTCTTATATTACATTCTATGAGGTACAGTATCTCAACACCATGATCTCCAGGCTCTTTTTACTGCTCGTTTTGTGTTCCTGGATTTTTGGTCTTCTCTAAGTATGCAGCTTATAGCATGAGGACTTCAGAGTGACAGTGTTTTATAACAGCTGAGCAAAATTTTATTTAAACTCGAGATGTCGAGCCAAACCTAATTTACCAAAATACCATTCTACCTCAACTGTAGCTCAACAAAGTTCAGTTCCACCTCAACTGTATCTCAACAAAGTTCTGTTCCACCTCAACTGTAGCTCAACAAAGTTCTGTTCCACCTCAACTGTAGCTCAGCAAAGTTCAGTTCCACCTCAACTGTATCTCAACAAAGTTCTGTTCCACCTCAACTGTAGCTCAACGAAGTTCTGTTCCACCTCAACTGTAGCTCAACAAAGTTCTGTTACACCACAACTGTAGCTCAACAAAATTCTATACCACCTCAACTGTAGCCCAACAAAACTGTTCCACCTCAACTGTAATCAAACAAAGCTCTGTTCCACCTCAACTGTAGCTCAACAAAGTTTTGTTCCACCTCAAGTGTAGCTCAACAAAGTTCAGTTCCACCTCAACTGTAGCCCAACAAAACTCTGTTCCACCTCAACTGTAGCTCAACAAAGTTCTGTTCCACCTCAACTGTAGCTCAACAAAGTTCTGTTCCACCTCAAGTGTAGCTCAGCAAAGTTCTGTTCCACCTCAACTGTAGCTCAGCAAAGTTCTGTCCCACCTCAACTGTAGCCCAACAAAACTCTGTCCCACCTCAACTGTAGCCCAACAAAACTCTGTTCCACCTCAACTGTAGCCCAACAAAACTCTGTTCCACCTCAACTGTAGCTCAACAAAGTTCTGTTCCACCTCAAGTGTAGCTCAGCAAAGTTCTGTTCCACCTCAACTGTAGCCCAACAAAACTCTGTTCCACCTCAACTGTAGCCCAACAAAACTCTGTCCCACCTCAACTGTAGCCCAACAAAACTCTGTCCCACCTCAACTGTAGCCCAACAAAACTCTGTTCCACCTCAACTGTAGCCCAACAAAACTCTGTTCCACCTCAACTGTAGCTCAACAAAGTTCTGTTCCACCTCAACTGTAGCTCAACAAAGTTCTGTTCCACCTCAAGTGTAGCTCAGCAAAGTTCTGTTCCACCTCAAGTGTAGCTCAGCAAAGTTCTGTTCCACCTCAACTGTAGCTCAGCAAAGTTCTGTCCCACCTCAACTGTAGCTCAGCAAAGTTCAGTTCCACCTCAACTGTAGCCCAACAAAACTCTGTTCCACCTCAACTGTAGCTCAACAAAGTTCTGTTCCACCTCAACTGTAGCTCAACAAAGTTCTGTTCCACCTCAAGTGTAGCTCAGCAAAGTTCTGTTCCACCTCAACTGTAGCTCAGCAAAGTTCTGTCCCACCTCAACTGTAGCCCAACAAAACTCTGTTCCACCTCAACTGTAGCTCAACAAAGTTCTGTTCCACCTCAAGTGTAGCTCAGCAAAGTTCTGTTCCACCTCAACTGTAGCTCAGCAAAGTTCAGTTCCACCTCAACTGTAGCCCAACAAAACTCTGTTCCACCTCAACTGTAGCTCAACAAAGTTCTGTCCCACCTCAACTGTAGCTCAACAAAATTGCGTTCCACCTCAACTGTATCTCAACAAAATTCTATACCACCTCAACTGTAGCTCAACAAAGTTCTGTCTCACCTCAACTGTAGCTCAACAAAATTGCGTTCCACCTCAACTGTAGCTCAACAAAGTTCTGTCCCACCTCAACTGTAGCTCAACAAAATTCTATACCACCTCAACTGTAGCTCAACAAAGTTCTGTCCCACCTCAACTGTAGCTCAACAAAATTGCGTTCCACCTCAACTGTAGCTCAACAAAGTTCTGTCCCACCTCAACTGTAGCTCAACAAAATTCTGTCCCACTTTGACTGTGGCCAAACTACATTTTCCCCTTTTGTCTGTAGCCTAGCCTTAAACAAAGCTTAACAAAGTTCTGTCCCATCTAAACATTATGCATTATATTTGTGTTATTGATTAATGAAACACTGAAACAAGGATGTACATGTGAAACCAGTTTATTTGGATAGAAATTGACCTTCTGTGCAAATACTCATGCCATTGCAGCTTCTTCACACTGAACTAAAGAAGCTGCCTTTGAAACATGATCCTCATCTGTTCTGTCAGAAGCAGTTCATTCGTTCTGGAACCTGATGCGAAGGTTTTATGGTCATGGTAGAATTCACATGTTAAACAGGAAATCACATATTTACCCCTCCTACTTGACGGTTCTCCCTGTGAATGTAAGTCTACAGATACACTTTAAAAATGATAATATTTTTTTAGCTTTGAATTTCTTCCTCCTGCTGTGACATAGTTGTTTAAGGTTTTATGTCGTGGCAAACATTAGGTCCTGTGGTAGAAGTTCCTCAGCTGTACAGATAAATGGTCATTCAGTTGCGACTCGGTAGCTGTCCTAAGCTGAGGAATGTGCTCGAGGTGGGATGGGACATACATCACAGGCACATGAGAACCCAACTGCAGTCGTTCAGCTTTCCTCCACAGGATGGTGCAGGAGAGAACTTGAAATGTGCTCATAGATATGAGGCGACTGTCCTGTAAGGCAAAACCAGAGACAGGGTAAAGCTGCATTGTCTGGAAAATTTGAAAAAGAGAAAATGGAATATTAGATGAAGATTAAAGCTCACTGATAAAACGTTCCAGACAGCACGTCCACAATGCCACCTGTGAGGAATATAAAGTAGAAGAAGTTAATTTCTTCATACTTTTAGAGTGTTAAAGGGAACCCCGGCTGGTAACACTTGTAAGTCTTAATATGGTGTAATGACTAAATTATTAATACATGTTGTAAAAAATCATAAAAGTATCAGATTTATTTATAAATTAACACTTTTATTCTAAATATTTAACATACGGACGCAGACATTATTACTAACTCGCAATGCCTGCTGGGTAGATGAGGTCAGATGGTTGCAGAGTGCTAAACTGGACTGTGGTGTGAAGGAGTGAGTGTTAGTTACTAACCTAGCTTAAAGAAAACCATGTACATTGTGTTGTTGATGTTGTTTCAGTGAAAGGCAGTGAAAGACTGATATTAGTCTAAACAGCTTCACAAACATAAACAAGGAGAATAGTTAGTGAAGCAGCGTGTGGACCAACACAGCTACCCAAAGACCCCCGCTCTGCTCTCCTCACTTCAGTCTGGATGAGTTTGAGTGGTTCAGTAGACCACCACTGGTGAGAGACTTGACGGAGGCTGTTGGTTTTAAGCTCAGACTAAAACACAATGCAGTGTCACAGTTTCCCCACACAGGAAGTCCAAAAGCTCCAGATTATGGAGAACCGCGAGAAGAACCGTGAACGTGAACATGCGCTGGATTCTCTCCTGAGAACGTTTAGCATTAGCGTCAGCTGCTTCTCCTCGTTTGTGGATCCTGAAGGTGAAGGTGATACTACTTCACTAATAAAGGAGTGTGAAGCTCAGAGACACTCCCGTTCAGTGTATCTAGCTGTTTACTGAGCGTGAATGTTTCCTGCTAGAAAGCGGAGCTCCTTTAACAGACACTCTCCTTCTCCGTCAACACCAACACACAGTTTCACAACAACTCCAGCACTGTGTCACTCTCTCCTCCACCCTCTCTGTTCACCATTTACACTAACGTGGTGTGTGATGTCACCGCTGATGTCAGAAATGTTGAGTTCTAGTTCAAACTGTAAAGACTGAACAGTAGCATGTTTAGCTAGCTAGCTGTGCTCAAGCGTGACGGCCGGTTACTGCAACCATTTGACAGGGGTAACGGTTTACTATGTCCAGTTCACCTCCACCAGGGAGTCAAATCCAGACCCTTTCTTGCTGTGAGGCTACGGCCCCACGTGGCTTACTCTTCTATGTAAAGCTGAACTCTTGGAAGACCAGTTGCCTGTGCAGCTGCTTGTACTCGTGCTTCATCAGTTTGCTGTGTCTGGTGCGCATGTTTTGAAGACGTTAATGGTGTTTGGCAGATCTAGTCCAAGTGCCAAGCCTCACTTACCTGGTTCGCAGACCGTCTCACAGACCACCGGGCAGATGTAGCAGTAGGAGCATTGCTGGGGGAAAATGAAGGAGTACAGTCATGACCGGAACCACTCACCAGAGTCTACAATATCGTCGCTGTCCAATGAAAAATAAGTATCTCCAAGGTTGTAACTTTACAGGAGAGACCTAAAACATACTTTTTTTTCAATGGAACCTGATTTTTTTCCAAGCTGTTTTGGAGCACTTCTATTGGTCCATTCATCATGAAATTTTCACACAATGTAAACGGTCATTGTTGTGTTCAAATGATGTAGAAAACTCTAAATCGACAAAATTTAGATACATGTTTTCCATTGGACAATGACGATATTCAAAATTTTGAAGACTAGAGTGCATGCTTTCAGAACAAGTTGCCAGTCTTGGTGTCTACCAACACACGTACTGCCATTCACTATCAAAACCACTAGTGAAGCTACACATCGTCTGAGTTTCAGATGGAATGTTGATGATG
This sequence comes from Megaleporinus macrocephalus, assembly GCA_021613375.1. NCBI lineage: Eukaryota > Metazoa > Chordata > Actinopteri > Characiformes > Anostomidae > Megaleporinus > Megaleporinus macrocephalus. The sequence goes on from CM038715.1 coordinate 41,324,630, forward strand.
GAAACCCACCAAACATCATACGGATGTTGTTTTTCTTGGGCTAAATCTGGCTGGCCGGTCATGGACAGGATATTTAGCCCAAACAGAGATGCTGAACTTCGGGCTGCGTTTGGTCCAAGTGATGTGGCCCTAAGCCAGATGTACAGTGGCCGAGAAGATCCAACACTCTGCAGATTCACAAACGAGCTGCAATACCGTTCACAACACAATGGAAGTGTTTTTAAGAGGACACTTAAAGGACGTGGAACAAGTATATTTGTGGTTTTATTACAGGCTAAGAAACGAAGTGGGAAAATGTTGCTTGCGTGCCGCTAAAGCTAGCCACGTGTAGCCAGAATATATTTATTTCATTAAACAGAGCAAGTGTTTCAACTTCTTACGTCTTCTGAGAAGCAAAAAGCTGCTGTTTTCTGGGCTGTTTAGCACAAAAATATAAAGAACATAATACATATTTATTTGTTTTGCGCACCTGCAGTTATAGGAGAAGGACTTAATAGCTAATGTTTCTAGGCTACACAAGCTTGTAGACTAACTGTAGAACTGTAGGTGTTCCAGTCTTGCTAGGTATTGCTCTGTGTCTAATCTTATATTTTGTTTTGGGGTCTATAGTGCACTAGCCCACCTCCCCAAAAAAAACCATTCTTCTAAAAGCCATAATGACTATAATGTTATATTAAAATGTCAATGTTGATAAATTTGGGATGCGCTAGGCTTCCTGTTTCAGCCCATATACGCCCATTGAACATGAATGTAGTTTAGTACAATGTAAATATATTAAAGAAGCATATCTGTTACTACTGAACATTAACATGTGTTTCATGGAGCAGAAGATATGATGACTAGTCGTCTATAAGTATTGTAATGAAGTCAAACTTCAAAGACATGTTATCAATAATCTTTACTGGAATGTAAATGTGAATAAAAGATGAATAAAAATGAGCTGAAATTAAATAGGAGTAACGAGACTATGTTTAAAATGTAAGGAGTGGAAAGTACTGATAATGGAGTGTAAATGTAAGGAGTAGAAAGTACAGATAATGGAGTGTAAATGTAAGGAGTAGAAAGTACAGATAATGGAGTGTAAATGTAAGGAGTAGAAAGTACTGATAATGGAGTGTAAATGTAAGGAGTAGAAAGTACTGATAATGGAGTGTAAATGTAAGGAGTAGAAAGTACTGATAATGGAGTGTAAATGTAAGGAGTAGAAAGTACAGATAATGGAGTGTAAATGTAAGGAGTAGAAAGTACAGATAATGGAGTGTAAATGTAAGGAGTAGAAAATACAGATAATGGAGTGTAAATGTAAGTAGTAGCAAGTACAGATAATGGAGTGTAAATGTAAGGAGTAGAAAGTACAGATAATGGAGTGTAAATGTAAGGAGTAGAAAGTACTGATAATGGAGTGTAAAATAAGGAGTAGAAAGTACAGATAATGGAGTGTAAATGTAAGTAGTAGCAAGTACAGATAATGGAGTGTAAATGTAAGGAGTAGAAAGTACTGATAATGGAGTGTAAATGTAAGGAGTAGAAAGTACTGATAATGGAGTGTAAATGTAAGGAGTAGAAAGTACTGATAATGGAGTGTAAATGTAAGGAGTAGAAAGTACTGATAATGGAGTGTAAATGTAAGTAGTAGCAAGTACAGATAATGGAGTGTAAATGTAAGGAGTAGAAAGTACTGATAATGGAGTGTAAATGTAAGGAGTAGAAAGTACTGATAATGGAGTGTAAAATAAGGAGTAGAAAGTACAGATAATGGAGTGTAAATGTAAGGAGTAGAAAGTACAGATAATGGAGTGTAAATGTAAGGAGTAGAAAGTACTGATAATGGAGTGTAAATGTAAGGAGTAGAAAGTACAGATAATTGAGTGTAAATGTAAGGAGTAGAAAGTACTGATAATGGAGTGTAAATGTAAGGAGTAGAAAGTACTGATAATGGAGTGTAAATGTAAGGAGTAGAAAGTACTGATAATGGAGTGTAAATGTAAGGAGTAGAAAGTACTGATAATGGAGTGTAAATGTAAGGAGTAGAAAGTACTGATAATGGAGTGTAAAAGTAAGGAGTAGAAAGTACTGATAATGGAGTGTAAATGTAAGGAGTAGAAAGTACAGATAATGGAGTGTAAATGTAAGGAGTAGAAAGTACTGATAATGGAGTGTAAATGTAAGGAGTAGAAAGTACTGATAATGGATATAATATTTACTCCAGTAAAGTGTAAATAACCAACATTTCTACTTAAGTAAGGTAACGAAGAATGAAGCCACAAAATTAAGAGATAAATAAATGTGTTATGATTATAACATAATTGCTGATGTTCAAAAACTTATTTAAACACACACACACACACATATATATATATATATATATATATATATATATATATATATATATATATATATATATATATATATATATATATATATATATATATTTGTTGTAGCAGTATTGAGGAAAAGTCACTGAGACAAACTGAGTAATTATAATAAACTGATAGCTGATGCTGCATGAGCATGCATGACAGTAGAGGCTACGCCTGCAACCCAAACAACACCTACACTGTTCTGTTTTATTGTGTCCTAAGTACTATTATCTTATTTCCAGAGTACTTATGAATGGAATATGACAAATATGTCCTGAAACTAGGTCAGATTCAAGACACCTTTCACCTGCTTTTTGTTTTTTCTCACTGTTGTTTAGACATCTGGCAAAGCTGGCCTATCAGCGTCTGTGCTGCCGGGTGGGAAAATAGAGGCAAATCTGAAAGAACACATTTCCTTCGGGAACTGTTTTGCCTCACAACACCCTGCATGTATCCCTCCACCATGAATGTATTTCAAAACTTGTTTACATTTTAAACATCTTATCGCGAAACTATCATGAAGGGCCGTCTCAGGCGATGTGTTTGTACCCGGTTCTGAACAAGTGAGTAAGTGTTTTACATTAAACTGGATGTAATTAAGCAGTGACGGCTGGAATTAGTCTTTAATGTGGACACTGATCTGGACATGAACACTTACCTGGCAGTGCTGGCAGTGTGCTGACGAGTCTCCCGCCTCGCACGGACATTTCTCACAGCTGCTGCAGTGCTGCAAGAGTAAAACACAGCTGAGAAACAATACAGTACCTGTAGTGCAGCGTAATAGTTCTAGGACAGGGGTATTTAATTCGAGTTCAGTAAGGTCCAGTTAGAGGAGATCTTCTCAGGACAAGGTCGTGTGTTCTGATTCAGTGGTGTATCCTGTTTACTGAAGTATCAGCATCTTATACCATCAACTACTGAAACACCAACACATCACACATACCGTTTAGTATATTTCAGTATATTTACTGTTTAAATGCTGAACTGAATGAATTATTTATAAACTAATAATAAATGTTTTTTACTCACTTCAATAAAAACAAGGGCTACAATAAAAAAAACAATAGTTTTATAAAAAAGTGGATCATAAAGTGTTTATTTATAGAGAAAGTAAATAAACGTGTGTCTTCTTGTTAACTCAGCTTCACAGATGAACATGTTGGTTGTACAGAGCGGTTGTTCTCCAGAACTAGACGAGCAGGTCCGTTCCAGAACCGTTCCTGATAAACACTCAGTTTTCTCTGTTCACTTTTCTGATTTTAGAGCTCCTTATTCTTTCTGACTCGCTTTATCCTGACCTTACACCAAACGATTTTCAAGCGATTTTACAGTTGCAGACAAATTAAAATAAAATCTTTAGAGTCTTGCTGAAGTTGAGTCGCGCTGGCGTCATCTCAATAGTTTAGTGTGAGGTGGTCAAGACGGTTTAAGTCAATCTGTTTCTCATCCGAGCGCTCCGATAAAATCAACTGTGTTAATATTATCATAAGTCTGAAGTCTTGGCTCACGCAAATAGTCACGTGAACATTCTCGACAACCAATAGGAGAGCTCTTTCACCACCAAACGGGAAGCCACAAGGAACGCGCCCCAGGGTGCAGCTCCTCCAACACGGCACACGAGCGGGGACGTCTGGTGGGTAAAAAAGTTAGACATGGAGGGGAGTCCGGCGAGGGGTCGGAAACTGCGGTTCTCAAAAGGAGGAGAACCTGGTGGAGCTGTGGAGTGAGCTGTGGAGTGAGCTGTGGAGTGAGCAAGAGTGCCTCTTTCATGTGTTTTCACATTTATACCACGACAGAGTGGAAAAGTAAAAAAGGTGGACAGAAATCGCTAAACCCTCGAAATCTCCTCCGACTATGCTAAGCTAAAACACTGCTGAACGGAGCTACAGTGTTTACAATTAGCCTAGCAGCTAACCGTACACTTTAGCTGAATATTGCTAGCTTCAGTTATAGAAATGGAAAGTAATCTTAGAAGGAATCTAGCTGGAGTCTTGTTGTAAATAGTGACTCTGAAAGACCCCCAGTCTTTGCCAAATCCTATCCTGTGACTAGTCTGTGACTAGTCTGTGAGAAAAAGTCTGAGACTAGTCTTTAGATTTGAGAGGGAGTCAGACTTTAGTCTTTAGTCTTTTCAGAGTTTTTTAAAAGTCTTCTAGTGTAAGGTCAGCATTAGTCTCGCTTCGGCTGCTGCTTCTCGCTTCGTACCTTCGTACAGATCTGATTGGCTGAGGAGCCTTCGGTGATCTTACAGCGCACGTGATTGGTCTCTAAGTTCACTGCGCTGTAAAGCCCGTATACCGTAAAGTCAAGAAAAGCTCCACCTCCTAAAATAAACACAGTCTAAATTAAATTCTTCTCAATAGTTTATCAGTTTGGATCCGCTTTAGACAACGCCTGGGTCCGGATCTGGACCGCGGTCCACCTGTTAGTGACCCTGTAGGATCTTTCTAGGTGCCGTTTCCTGCTCCTCGCTCAGACAAACCAGCTCATAGCCATAGAATTTATAGCCGTTATTAAACTATTATATATATATATATATTAAACGTCAACCAGCTCTTTAGGGCTTGAAGTGATGAAGTAATGGACCGAACTGCAAACAAACATGATTTTGGCATTGTTTTCCTCAAACCCGACAACAGGGCCTGCTCTGTGGAACATCTGTAGAACCTTTTTTGTGATCTGTGCAGATTTCCAGTATGAAGGCCTGCCGTATAAATTGCTCCAGGATCTCAGAGCATACCGGACAGAGTGCTCAGAGAATGTGCTGAAGAGGTGGCTGATGTTCTCACGGACATGTTCGACATCTCTCTGAGCCCGGCAAACAGTTCCACCACCACCATCATCCGTGTGCCAAAGAAGTCTCCAGCGTCCTGCCTCAATGACTATCTTCGAGAGGCTTGTCATGGGGTATATTAAAGACCTGCTCCCTCCTTCACTGGACCTACTGCTATCTCCCCAACCGCTCAACAGACGTTGCTATCTCCACCACGCTTCACCTCGCTATGCATGTTTAATAAGGCTGCACTTTACTCACTACCTCATGTGCACTGTCATGTCTGTTCACTGGGTCTAATGTGTGTGTAATTCATCATATTTATTGTTTCTAGTTGCATTTGTTGTTGCACACTAGTGTCTGTGTGTTTACACTTCATACTTTGTTCCATGTTGCACCATGTTGGTCCTGGAGGAACGTCTTTTCACTCCACTGTGTGCTCGCCCGTAGATGATATGACAGTAAAAGCCTCTTGACTTGACCAGCTGCCATCATGTGTACAGTCAGTGTCGCATCACTGACCAGCGCTGTGGAAACAAGGACCGGCTCGATCTGGGATGGAGTGATACTGGAGCGGATTTGGAGCGAAAGAGAACACCAACGCTCAAACACAAACAATCAGGCAGCTCCCACTGCTTTGGTGTCCCCCGAGAAGAACCCTCAGAGTCCCTCAAGACTGGAGGAGGAAACCTTGCGAGGAACCAAGACTCACAAGGGGAGGCCCGTCCTCCTCTGGTCAAACATTATCTACGGTTTATTAAGACTAGTTCAGAAGAAAAGCTAAGAGGGTCTCTGTTTGAAGTTTGTTTGGATGGTAGAAACTTTAGAAGCTGCAAATGTAGAGGCAGTCTTTGACTGAGGCGGTCTCTGAGTCTCGAGGGTGTGGCAGATGGCCCAAATGAAGAGGAGAAGACCCTGATGGTCAGTTGTCCAACAGTATTCAGGAGGACAGAAGGCCGGTCATTTAGTAACATTGTTATTATTATATATTATAGTTGTATATTATAGTATGTATAGAAACATACACACAAAGAAACCTTTGGACTGCAGGGTAATTGCATAGGAAGCCGTTTCCCACATAGGGGGCGCTATCACGCCCTCTCAGAACGTCTGTGGTCTTGCCAAATCAATTTAACTGAAAAACCACAAGGAGTTCATGGCAAGCAGGAAGAGAGACTGAAGTTCCTGTTCCAGTTTCTTGTAGCTGTAGTTTTAAACCTCTCACCAGTGACCAGTCACATCACCCCCAGACCAACTGTCTACACTACTCACTCCTACCGAGCACACGAGGGTGAAGCAGCTCATTGGCCAGTTTTCCTGTTCCACCTTAAACAGTGCAGCAGGAGCCAGAACGTACCTGCACCTCCATTTAAGGTGGAAACAGGAGAACTGGTGAAGGAGAAGCTGAGCTGATGGTGCTGGTGGTCAGTAAGAGTGAGTATTGTAGTGTGTAAGGGTGATCTGGGGGTGAACACTGGTGGTCAGTAGGAGTGAGTATTGTAGTGTGTAAGGGTGATCTGGGGGTGAACACTGGTGGTCAGTAGGAGTGAGTATTGTAGTGTGTAAGGGTGATCTGGGGGTGAACACTGGTGGTCAGTAGGAATGAGTATTGTAGTGTGTAAGGGTGATCTGGGGGTGAACACTGGTGGTCAGTAGGAGTGAGTATTGTAGTGTGTAAGGGTGATCTGGGGGTGAACACTGGTGGTCAGTAGGAGTGAGTATTGTAGTGTGTAAGGGTGATCTGGGTGTGAACATTGGTGTTCAGTAGGAGTGAGTATTGTAGTGTGTAAGGGTGATCTGGGGGTGAACACTGGTGGTCAGTAGGAGTGAGTATTGTAGTGTGTAAGGGTGATCTGGGGGTGAACACTGGTGGTCAGTAGGAGTGAGTATTGTAGTGTGTAAGGGTGATCTGGGTGTGAACACTGGTGGTCAGTAGGAGTGAGTATTGTAGTGTGTAAGGGTGATCTGGGGGTGAACACTGGTGGTCAGTAGGAGTGAGTATTGTAGTGTGTAAGGGTGATCTGGGGGTGAACACTGGTGGTCAGTAGGAGTGAGTATTGTAGTGTGTAAGGGTGATCTGGGGGGGAACGCTGGTGGTCAGTAGGAGTGAGTATTGTAGTGTGTAAGGGTGATCTGGGGGTGAACGCTGGTGGTCAGTAGGAGTGAGTATTGTAGTGTGTAAGGGTGATCTGGGGGTGAACGCTGGTGGTCAGTAGGAGTGAGTATTGTAGTGTGTAAGGGTGATCTGGGGGTGAACGCTGGTGGTCAGTAGGAGTGAGTATTGTAGTGTGTAAGGGTGATCTGGGTGTGAACATTGGTGTTCAGTAGGAGTGAGTATTGTAGTGTGTAAGGGTGATCTGGGGGTGAACACTGGTGGTCAGTAGGAGTGAGTATTGTAGTGTGTAAGGGTGATCTGGGGGTGAACACTGGTGGTCAGTAGGAGTGAGTATTGTAGTGTGTAAGGGTGATCTGGGGGTGAACACTGGTGGTCAGTAGGAGTGAGTATTGTAGTGTGTAAGGGTGATCTGGGGGTGAACACTGGTGGTCAGTAGGAGTGAGTATTGTAGTGTGTAAGGGTGATCTGGGGGTGAACACTGGTGGTCAGTAGGAGTGAGTATTGTAGTGTGTAAGGGTGATCTGGGGGTGAACGCTGGTGGTCAGTAGGAGTGAGTATTGTAGTGTGTAAGGGTGATCTGGGGGTGAACGCTGGTGGTCAGTAGGAGTGAGTATTGTAGTGTGTAAGGGTGATCTGGGGGTGAACGCTGGTGGTCAGTAGGAGTGAGTATTGTAGTGTGTAAGGGTGATCTGGGGGTGAACACTGGTGGTCAGTAGGAGTGAGTATTGTAGTGTGTAAGGGTGATCTGGGGGTGAACACTGGTGATAGATTTAAAAGCGTACGTTACGGTAAGTAAACAGCGTAACGTTAATGACGAGAGGGGCGGAGTTGAGTGTGTGGTGCTGGTTGATCCACAGGTCAGTAAACCACAGACGTTGTGGAGCTCCTCGGTATGGAGGTCCACCAACCGCCAACACACCAGTTGTAGCTCAACACTTTAGTATGTGGTGGTTTGTTTTCTTGGTGGTTCTTAATCTGCTGCTCGATATCAGCTTATCTTTCAGTTCAGCTCAAACCTCTCTTCATCACATCACCATCACCTCCAACATCTAATGTAACATCTCACCTCCATTTCCTTTACTCTGTTCTTCACCTCCATCTCCTCTACTCTGTCCCTCACCTCCATTTCCTCCACTCTGTTTCTCATCTCCATTTCCTCCTCTCTGTTCCTCACCTCCATTTCCTACACTCTGTTCCTCACCTCCATTTCCTCCACTCTGTTCTTCACCTCCATCTCATCCACTCTGTTCTTCACCTCCATCTCTTCCACTCTGTTCCTCACCTCCATCTCCTCCACACTGTTCCTCACCTCCATCTCCTTCATGCTGTTCCTCACCTCCATCTTCTCCACTCTGTTCCTAACCTCCATCTCCTCCACTCTGTTCTTCATCTTTTTCTCCTCCACTCTGTTCCTCACCTCCATCTCCCACACTCTGTTCCTCACCTCTATCTCCTTCATGCTGTTCCTCACCTCCATCTTCTCCACTCTGTTCCTCACCTCCATCTCCTCCACTCTGTTCTTCATCTTTTTCTCCTCCACTCTGTTCCTCACCTCCATCTCCCACACTCTGTTCCTCACCTCCATCTCCCACACTCTGTTCCTCACCTCCATCTCCTCCACTCTGTTCCTCACCTCAATCTCCTCCACTCTGTTCCTCACCTCCATCTCCTCCACTCTGTTCCTCACCTACATCCCCTCCACTCTGTTCTTCACCTCCATCTCCTTCACTCTGTTCCTCACCTCCATCTCCTCCACTCTGTTCCTCACCTCCATCTCCTCCACTCTGTTCCTCACCTCAATCTCCTCCACTCTGTTCTTCACCTCCACTCTGTTCTTCACGCACTGTGAGGTTATTATTATAGACTTTCAGGATGTTCCTGTTTCGTGTGGTATGTACATCATCCATGTGTTTGTTGGCTGTTTGTTTGAGTCAGTTACCTCACAGATAGAGCAGAGGCTGCACAGAGAGCCGGCATGATACTCTATTGGTACCTCGTTGTCCTCTTCTATGGTGGCTTCTTCATCAACAGGACCTTCTACAGAAAACAAAAGACCTGCTAGTCAACAGAAAACATCTCATTTGCAGAGGACTTTGGTGGTTATCAGTAATAGAAGCAACATTTAAAATCATACGAGCCAATGACAAAGATAAGATTCATAAGTTAATTACCAAAGAGGGACGGCAGCTGGAACATAAACAGAGAGACGTTCTGTGATGTAGCAGGTTCTAGATTATCTAGAGTTTATAGACGAGTACAGAATTTTACAGTCTGTTCTAAAAGATACAGGTAGTCAGTGCAGCTCCTTTAAAACAGGACTGATCTGAGATCTGTTTAGTGTTTGTTAGGATCCCAGCTGCTGCGTTTTGTATTCAGACTGTTTTCTTAGGAACTCCATTTAGAGACCATTACAGTGACCAATTCTGACCATTACAGTGATCAACTCTCACCATTACAGTGATCAACTCTCACCATTACAGTGATCAACTCTGACTATTACAGCGATCAACTCTGACCATTACAGCGATCAACTCTGACCATTACAGTGATCAACTCTCACCATTACAGTGATCAACTCTGACTATTACAGTGATCAACTCTGACCATTACAGTGATCAACTCTCACCATTACAGTGATCAACTCTGACCATTACAGTGATCAACTCTCACCATTACAGTGATCAAGTCTCACCATTACAGTGATCAACTCTGACTATTACAGTGATCAACTCTGACTATTACAGCGATCAACTCTGACCATTACAGCGATCAACTCTGACCATTACAGCGATCAACTCTGACCATTACAGTGATCAACTCTCACCATTACAGTGATCAACTCTCACCATTACAGCGATCAACTCTGACCATTACAGTGATCAACTCTCACCATTACAGTGATCAACTCTCACCATTACAGTGATTAACTCTGACTATTACAGCGATCAACTCTGACCATTACAGCGATCAACTCTGACCATTACAGCGATCAACTCCCACCATTACAGTGATCAACTCTGACTATTACAGTGATCAACTCTGACTATTACAGTGATCAACCCTGACCATTACAGCGATCAACTCTGACCATTACAGTGATCAACTCTGACCAATACAGTGATCAACTCACCATTACAGTGATCAACTCTGACTATTACAGTGATCAACTCTCACCATTACAGTGATCAACTCTGACTATTACAGTGATCAGCTCTGACCATTACAGCTATCAACTTTGACCATTACAGTGATCAACTCTGACTATTACAGTGATCAACTCTCACCATTACAGTGATCAACTCTGACTATTACAGTGATCAACTCTGACTATTACAGTGATCAACCCTGACCATTACAGCGATCAACTCTGACCATTACAGTGATCAACTCTGACCAATACAGTGATCAACTCACCATTACAGTGATCAACTCTGACTATTACAGTGATCAACTCTGACTATTACAGTGATCAACTCTGACTATTACAGTGATCAACCCTGACCATTACAGTGATCAACTCTGACCAATACAGTGATCAACTCACCATTACAGTGATCAACTCTGACTATTACAGTGATCAACTCTCACCATTACAGTGATCAACTCTGACTATTACAGTGATCAGCTCTGACCATTACAGCTATCAACTTTGACCATTACAGTGATCAACTCTGACTATTACAGTGATCAACTCTCACCATTACAGTGATCAACTCTGACCATTACAGTGATCAACTCTGACCATTACAGCGATCAACTCTGACCATTACAGTGACCAACTCTGACCATTACAGTGATCAACTCTGACTATTACAGCGATCCACTCTGACTATTACAGTGATCAACTCTCAACGTTACAGTGATCAACTCTGACTATTACAGCGATCAACTCTGACCATTATAGCGATCAACTCACCATTACAGTGATCAACTCTGACCATTACCGTGATCAACTCTGACTATTACAGTGATCAACTCTCACCATTACAGTGATCAACTCTGACTATTACAGTGATCAACTCTGACCATTACAGCGATCAACTCTGACCATTACAGCGATCAACTCTGACCATTACAGTGATCAACTCTGACTATTACAGTGATCAACTCTGACTATTACAGCGATCAACTCAGACCATTACAGCGATCAACTCACCATTACAGTGATCAACTCTGACCATTACAGTGATCAACTCTGACTATTACAGCGATCAACTCTGACCATTACAGTGATCAACTCTGACCATTACAGCGATCAACTCTGACTATTACAGTGATCAACTCTCACCATTACAGTGATCAACTCTGACTATTACAGCGATAAACTCTGACCGTTACAGCGATCAACTCACCATTACAGTGATCAACTCTGACCATTACAGTGATCAACTCTGACTATTACAGCGATCAACTCTGACCATTACAGTGATCAACTCTGACCATTACAGTGATCAACTCTGACTATTACAGCGATCAACTCTCACCATTACAGTGATCAACTCTGACTATTACAGTGATCAACTCACCATTACAGTGATCAACTCTGACTATTACAGTGATCAACTCTCACCATTACAGCAATCAACTCTGACCATTACAGTGATCAACTCTGACTATTACAGCGATCAACTCTGACCATTACAGTGATCAACTCTCACCATTACAGTGATTAACTCTGACCACTACAGTGAACAACTCTGACCATTACAGCGATCAACTCTCACCATTACAGTGATCAACTCTGACTATTACAGTGATCAACTCTGACTATTACAGCGATCAACTCTGACTATTACAGTGATCAACTCTGACTATTACAGTGATCAACTCTGACCATTACAGTGATCAACTCTGACTATTAGTGATCAACTCTGACTATTACAGCGATCAACTCTGACTATTACAGTGATCAACTCTGACTATTACAGTGATCAACTCTGACCATTACAGTGATCAACTCTGACCATTACAGCGATCAACTTTGACCATTACAGCGATCAACTCTGACCATTACAGTGATCAACTCTGACTATTACAGTGATCAACTCTGACCATTATAGCGATCAACTTTGACCATTACAGCGATCAACTCTGACCATTACAGTGATCAACTCTATTACAGTGATCAACTCTGACCACTACAGTGAACAACTCTGACCATTACAGCGATCAACTCTGACCATTACAGTGATCAACTCTGACCACTACAGTGATCAACTCTGACCATTACAGTGATCAACAGTGACCATTACAGTGATCAACTCTGAGCATTACAGTGATCAAGTCTGACCATTACAGTGATCAACAGTGACCATTACAGTGATCAAGTCTGACTATTACAGTGAAAATGAACATCGTGTGTCTTGATGACATAAAGCAGAGGCCCTAAACCTCACCCTTGTGGCACTCTAGAAGGGATAGACTATGTAAACTGTTCTTCTGGCCAAACTTGTGCTTCTACATGACGATGATCTAAGCAGGCCTGCGGCAGCTTGTAGAGTGACTCCACCCCTTTTTTTAGCTGCTGTAACAAAATGGTTTAGAAAGTTGTTAAAAGGTTTGGTTTGGAATACTTCATTGGTCAGAAAGGACTGTTCGCAGTGGTGTTGATAGGGCACAAGTTTTTACATTTTTAGATACTAGTATTAGTATTAGTAAGTACTTATTTACTTGGTCTACCTCATTATTCATTATTATCTTCCTTTGTTAACCGAGGATTAGCAACGTATGAATGACACATGATAATTAAACTCTGGAATCTGGAGCCATCTCCTAAAGCTCCCTCACAGAACAATATAACATGGGTATAAAACACTGCCTGACGTCTGAGAGCTTGCTTTACAACAGTTTTAAAACTTTTATTTTATTCGAAAATGATTCTAAGATTATTTTAATCCATTTATGGTGGAAGGATACAAGGAGGGTGTTCTAAGGCAAAATAGTATCTTAAGGTTTTTTCACTATTTTGTAGTCATTAACTTTCTATATCAACTTGTGTAGGTTCTCTGGTGGTTTTAATAGTAAATAGAATGTCCATATTTGGCTATATGTAGATTAGGGCTGGGCGATATGGGAAAAAAATCTTTTCACGATAATTTTTTTCATATCAGTCAATATCGATATATATCACGATATAAATCAAATCACTACTGTGTAAAAATTATGTAAAAATAAAAAGTTGTTTTTAGAGAACATTACACAACTGTATTACAAATAAATTAAACACACACACACACACACATATATATATATATATATATATATATATATATATATATATATATATATATATATATATATATATATATATATATATATGTGTGTATATATGGGGCAGTATTCGTATGAACAGTATTCACACACAGACACTGTGTTAATCAGGCTGTTGCTGGTTCTTTAAGTTGGTTCTAAGGAAAGGACTCTGTTTATGTTCACTCGTAGCGGTGAGTCGACTCTCTGTCTGCTCTAATGAGGAGTTGTTGGTTTAGTGTTTCTGTTTTCAGTAGAAAATAAAGTTTCCTACTCGGGATTTTTGGTTATAAAGTCAACTTTGCCTCAGCGTTCTCATTCGAACTCCTACAGTTTATATATATATATATTTATTCTTTCTGAAATTACGTCGATTAGCATAACGTGTGTCGATGCGTCGCTAAGGTGGCCGTGTCTACTGAAAGCATGGATTTATCCGGAGCGCGAGCTGCAGCTACAAACAATCACTACATCTAAAGTTGTGGGAGTGTTTCACACAGAAACACAACAGTGTGGTGCTCTGTCAGCTCTGCACAGTGGAGATGATCACAACAGTACAGCTGCTATACACGAGACCTTGAAGATCAAACATCCCGTAGAGCTTCATCAACACAGCAGCAGGACAGCACCTGTTTATCTGTTTATCTTATCTTATAGATTATTTATTGATTATTAACACGTGTATCATGTTTCTTTCAGGAGTAGTTTAACGTTTTCTGTTATTTTCTCTTATTTTATTCTCTCTGCTCGACTGTGACGCCTGCAGTAACCAGATTACTAGTTTGTGGGTTAAGCTGCTGCTACGTCTACACTCGGTGCTGTGAGCTTCAACCAAACATGAAATAGCTGGAACTCTAGTTCAGCCACCTGATTGGTTTGGGGGCGGCGCTTTTCTCTTTCTCATTGGCTGTTCGCATTGTCTCTCAAAACATGGATGGAACTTAATTCTATCGACTTTCTATCGACTACGTCTTATAGTTCTATCGAGGAAACGTTAATTCACGATAATTATCGTTATCGTTTTATCGCCCAGCCCTAATGTAGATATGGTTACTATTCTGGTCGTCCAGAATGATATCTGGTGTTCATATTGATCAGACCAAACAGTCAGCGTAGGGGCCTCAGACTTGTGTGCAGTAACGTCCACTCAGCTAAAACAGGACAGGGGTATGTAAGGGGGCTATTTATGGGCCTTAATAAGCTTTTAATGGCCAGTTAGTAGTTAGCCTAGTATTTGATTGTACAGCAGTTTGACTTCTATTGTTATTTATATGGAGGAACTGAACAATACAGCGCAGCCAATCTTAAGTTTATGCCAACAGCAGCCAACCATATGGAGCTCAAAGAGTTTGGAATAGCTGGGATGCTTGTTACTGTTCAGATATAGCAGGCTATTTTCGGGCTGTGGAGCGTCTCTGCATTCCTGGAGCGGGATGCTGTCGGCACACAGCGACCTGAACGAGTTTAAAATAAACCTTGCAGCCGTACGTCATGATCATCGGTTTTGATTCTGCAACATGAAATAGTCCCTCAGAGGGATTTGGTGTGACGGGCTTGACTGTAGAGACTCTGCTTTACAGTGGTGGTGGTGGTGGTGGTGATGGGAACCAGGGGTCACCTTGTCTACGACCCAAATCCAGATATTTTATTTACTATTAAACCAGCAGTGAAGCTGCGCGTGTCTCCTGAGTGTTGATATGAATGTTGATGAAGGTAAAATAGAGGAACTTCTGGAAAAATAAGCTCATCTTCGGCGAGTGTTTCACCTCACAGCACCCTGCACGCACCCCTCCACCGTAAATATGTTTATATTTTAGAAAATCGTTTCTCCAAGACTATCATAAACAACGCCTCAGGCATACGCCACTGTATCCATAACCATTGCAGGTAAGAGCTTCCTGTGAGGGAGATTTTTGAGGTGGACGTCTGGTTCCATTCACCACCACTGTGAACAGCTTTTCACATCAAACCCACTCTGAATGACTCCATCTTTAATTATAGAGTTCCACCTTAAATGCCGGAGATGAGCTCTAGAAGCTCTCAGAGATCGTATATCAAATTGACACTAGAAGCAGTAGATACCTTCAGCTTGTTCTTCCTCGGCTGGCCCTGTATCGTCATCTTCATCATCTTCTTCTTCTTCTTCTACTATTTCTTCTTCTTCTACTATTTCTTCTTCTTCTACTATTTCTTCTTCTTCTTCCTCATCAGCAGTTTCGGAAGCTCCAGCCTCGTCCTCCTCCCCTTCCCCTTCCTCGGAATGTTCCTCAGCAGCTCCGGCCTCATCCTCATCACCTTCTTCCTCCTCAGAATGTTCCTCGGCGACTCCATCATCATCTTCATCACCCTCTTCTTCGACGGCTCCGGCCTCATCCTCCTCACCTCCTTCGTCCTCTGAATGTTCCTCGGCAGCTCCGTCGCCATCTTCCTCGCCCTCGTCCTCAGCAGCTCCAGCGTCATCTTCGTCACCTTCGTCATCTTCTTCCTCGTCCTCCTCACCTTCTTCCTCCTCAGAATTGTCTTCGATGGCTGCTCCAGCCTCATCTTCGTCGCCGTCCTCAGACTCTTCTCCAGCGTCTTCATCCTCTTCCGCCTCGTTTAGCTCCTCTTCCTGGGCTTCCTCGTCCTCTTCTTCTCCTACATCATCATCGTCGTCTTCTTCTTCTTCTAGGCCTTCTTCCCCTCCATCATCGGCCACATCTTCACCGGCCACGTGTTCGCCTTCCTCGTCATGGTCGTCCGCATCTGCGTCAGCCTGGACCAGTTCCTCGACCTCCACCGTCCAGGTTCCCACGCTCAGCAGAGCGAGCAGCAGACCCACCAGTCTGAAGCGCAGACCCGCCATCGTCTACAAGCTCCTGTTCAGTCGCAGAACAACAACCAGGGCTTCCAGTTTTTGCTGCAGACGCGCAGGACGTCCCCACCCAACTATAGCCCGAGGCAACTAACTCACTGGTTTTGGGAACCTACTCTTCAAGTTGGGTTACCAGTGGGTCTGCTGTTGTCTGGCTCCTCTACAGTGACTGACGGAGAGGGAACTGACCGCTATAGTCCAGCCACATAGTCACATGCCCACGCATACACTTAGAGGACACGGTGGAACAGGAGGCAGAGATGACTGACAGGACCACATGTGCCACACTGTGCTCCTGAAGTCCTTTGCTCTGTGCTCGTGTGGTGAAAGAATGGAGGGAGAACGAGTGATATACACGACCCCTACACTAAAAATACATGGACTGACTTAAAGGCCAGAGTAAAGAAAGAGCTATAAGAATTAGCATATTAGCAGGAGCGAACGCTAACTGCTGCTACTAGGCCTGACAGGTGATCGAGAACAGGAAGGTCTGACCTTCAATGCATCTCTGTCGCTGAAACTCCATCCCTCTCTTTCTCTCCCTCTCTTTCCTAAAGGTCATCTCCTCCAAGCGTCACCATCCTGCTGACCAGCCTGGCTCTTTTTAGTCTCCGGTTACCGCTGCAACTGCATCCCAGTGGGGAGTGAACTGGCTCTCAGGGGTGTTTATTTTCCCAGAATTTGGAATTCCCAGCAGCCTTCTATAGCATATTTAAATCAGATGTTGGAAAGACCAATGGAAACGAGTTAAGTAGCTATCTAAAGTAGCTTGAGAAACCTAATCCTGTTCCATTAACTTCCATTCCAAGTCTTCTTTCGTTCTGGAGACCCAAGGCTTGATTGGATTTTATAGAGGTTGGGTTTTCAGTGCCTGCCCAGTATGAACGTTAGGCAGAACCAGAATCTGCTGGAGGCCAGTCGTCAGCGCGCTCAGTTTCTGGAAGAACGTGATGACAGCTCGACTGTGTTCACTAAACGAGTGACGGGTTACGACTCCTGCGGTATTTCTCACCAACGGGCTGTCGTCCAGGAGACGGCGAAGAACATTTAACGCGATAGTTTGGTTACCAATCACATTTCTTTAAAAAGAATTAGCCGAGACATGTTTGGTTTGTGTGTTTAACCCTAGAACGCTACCGCACAATTTTTGTTATGTGATTTTCACTGTGTTGCTGCTGTCTGAGTTGCATGAGACTTGGGGTAGCTTCAGGGCACTCATCGATGTCATTGGTTGATTCCCTCCTCCCATCTATGGTTTGCGTTCAGGTGATTTTCACCTGACGTAAGTGACAGAGAGTAACATGTCATGGGTGGAATTTGGCCGA
Organism: Megaleporinus macrocephalus; assembly: GCA_021613375.1. Taxonomy (NCBI): domain Eukaryota; kingdom Metazoa; phylum Chordata; class Actinopteri; order Characiformes; family Anostomidae; genus Megaleporinus; species Megaleporinus macrocephalus. The sequence goes on from CM038715.1 coordinate 41,342,307, forward strand.
TCTTGGTGTTTGTGTGTTTAAATCAGGCACTCTTTACACTTTTCAAGGGAATCAGCCCCATTTCATCCACCGCTGTCAACCTGTAACCAGTGTTTTTCACTATGAGTAAAATGTAGCTAATGTTAATTAACATCTGCAGTCGTTAGATAAGGTAGGTTAGAGTTGTCCCAGAATTTGCATAAAATCCATAGAATTAGTATAATGGCAATGAATAAATATCACCTAATGGTAATTTCCAAGAAAATAATATAATATAATCAAAAGAATTTGGGAATTTTTCCCCTTCTCCCACAATTATCAGTGATGCAGGGAGACTGTGCCTTTACCAGACAGGGCTCACATGTTCCAGGAATGGGTGGACCAAAGACCAAGTTCCCAGCAGAATTCTTTTTTTTTGTTTGGACATTACCTGTTGAGGATTACCTGATACTTTTTCCAATCTTTTTTCTGCTTTTCTGCTTTTTTATAGGGTCATCCATGATACCTTTTTTTAAAGAAGGGTTCTAAAACTTGTTATACAGTGTTGTACTTTTAAAATAAATTGATAAACACTGTATTTTATCTGGAATTTTCTAACGGGTAAAATATACCCACGGTAGTGATGGTGTTAATAATTTTAACGTTAGTGTCCCTTACAGATAATAAGTATACTTAAAGTTCATTATGTATACTATGTAGTTACTATGATAATGTCATTGTACTAGTAGTACACTTGTATATGTACTATTTTAATACTTCTTGGGACTAAATTGGCCCACTTTCTAGTTTTTAAAACTATACTTTTAAGTACACTTTTAAGTGTAAGAGTAGTAAACCAAGTATTCAACTAGTTTACATCTTTTGTACTGTAACTACACTAAAAGTAATCTTAAGGGTTTACTGTTAGTTTACTAGCTTTCTTTTCAAGTTTTCTTTAAGTGAACTTAACATAATACTTATAATTTACTGCTTATATTATTGTTGTACTTTAAAGTATATGACTAGGTTTAAGGTTTTTTCTACTTAAAATAGAACTTAACAACGTTTACTTACTCACCAGTGGACACACGTAAAATAAACAAGACACACTCAGATTAAGAAACATATTTATATCTTTATAAATCTTTATAAATCAAATTTTAAATAAATATTCTACTGCATGTGTTTTTGTGCAGAGCAAGAATACTTACTTCTACTATCTCAATCAAAAGATTAAGTACTAGTAAAGACCAAATATACTTAGACTGTTCTATACTTGTCAGTATAACCCCAGCATACTTAAGTATAACTGTGTTTAGTATGTCACTGAGAAGTACATAAAAAGTAAACTGAACGCATACTCACTTCCTTTTAGTTTAAAAGAAGTAACTAATGGTACACTTGAATAAACTTCTTCTTTGTAAGGGGTTCTAGGGTTAAAATGTAAACAAAGTGATTGAGAGTGGTTCAGAGAATCTTCCAGACTCAGAACTGTTCACAGTGGCGGTGAATGGAACCTCTAAAAGCTCCCTCATATGAAGTGGTTACGTGAGATGGTTATGAATACGCGGCCTGATGTCTGAGATGTTGTTCTATGATAGTTTTGTGGACACGGCTTTCTAAAACGTAAACATAGTGGAGGGACACATGCAGGTTGTTCCACTATTTTACCATCATCACTCGTTACATGAAGTAGTTCTGAGTGCGCTGCCTGACACGTAGTTCATGCAGTTCACATCTTAACCATTCAATTATGTGGGAATTTTAAGTCGGTGGAGTTCCCCTTTGACTGTTCTTTTACATTTGTCAACCTTTAGACATAAAAGGTGAAATGTATTTCATGTATATTGTTTTTTTTTAATTTTTTGCTGGACTGTCACTTCCAGCCAACTCACTTTCAGCCATGTAGTGTTTGTTTCTGTTTCTTTCAGTCACCATCAGAAATTCTGTGTGTGATCACGCTCAAGCTGATACTTTAAAAAGATATATCAGCATTAAGACAGATGATGAAGATGATGATGATGAAGATGATGATAATGATATAGAGATATTATCATCCCGACACACCAAAATAATATTATTACTGTTTACAACAACTACTTATCAGTTCTATTATCAGAAACATCAGTAATAATCCAGCAGATTCAGAGATCAAGCTCGTGGATCTATTAATAACAGGAGAGAGAGAGAGAAAAAAAAAGAGAGAGAGAAAAAAAGAAAGAGAGAGGAAACATGAGCGTGACAGAAAAAGAAAAAAGAGAGTGTGTGAGAGAGAGGAAGAGAGAGAAGAATGAGAAAGAAATAGAGAGAAAGAAAGAAAAGAGAGAGAAAAAAGAAGAGAATTTAGAGAGAAAGAGAGAAAAAAGAGAGAAAAAGAAGAGAGTGGCAGAAAAAGAAAAAGAGAAAAAAGAAAGAGGGAACATGAGCGTGACAGAGAAAGAAAGAGAGAAAGAGTGTGTGTGTGTGAGAGAGAGAGAGAGGGAGAAGAGCGAGAGAGAGACAGACAGTAAAAGAGAAAGATAGAGAAAAAAGAGAAAAAAAGAAAAAGAGAATTTAGAGAGAGAGAAAAAAAGAAAGAGAGAGAGACAGAGTGGCAGAGAAAGAAAAAGAAAAAAGAAAGAGGGAACCTGAGCATGACAGAGAAAGAGAGAAAGAGAGAAAGTGTGTGTATGTGTGTGAGAGAGAGAGAGAGAGAGAAAGAGAAAAAGACAAAGAGAAAGAGAGAGAAAAGAGAGAGAACAAAGACAGAGAGAGAAAGATAGAGAAAAGTGGATTTAGAGAGATAGAAAAAGAGAGAAAAGAAAGACAGAGAAAGATAGAGAGAAAAGAGAATATAAAGAGAAAAAAGAAAGAAAGAGAAGAGAGAGAAAGAGTGGCAGAGAAAGAAAAAGAGAAATAGGGGGAACATAAGCATGACAGATAAAGAAAGAGAAAGAGAAAAGCGAGAAAGAGACAGAAAGAGAGAGAGAAAAAAGAGAGAAAGAGAAAAAGAGTTTAGAGAGCGAAAACGAGAGAGTGGCAGAGAAAGAAAAAGAGCAAGAGAGTGTGTGAGAAAGAACAGAGAAAAAACAGAAAGATGAGAGAGAAAGAAGAGAAAAAACTGAGAAAGATGAGAGAGGAAAAAGAAAGAGAGAGAAGAGAAAGAGGTAGAACTGGAAGATAGAGAGAAAAAAGAGAAAGAGAAAAGAGAATTGAGAGAAAAAAGAAAAAAGAGAAAGAGTGGCAAAGAAAGAAAAAGAGAAAAAAGAAATAGGGGGAACATAAGCATGATAGATAAAGAAAGAGAGAGAGAAAAGCGAGAGAGAGAAAGAGACAGACAGAAAGAGAGAGAGAAAGAGAAAAAGAATTTAGAGAGAAAACAAGAGAGAGAGTGGCAGAGAAAGAAAAAGAGAGAGTGTGTGAGAGAAAGAAAATAGAAAAAAACAGAGAAAGATGAGAGAAAAAGAAAAGAGAAAGAAAGAGAGGGAGAACAGGAAAATAGAGAGAAAAAAGAAAAGAGAAAAAAACAGAAAGATGAGAGAGAAAGAAAGAGTGAGAAGAGAAAGAGAGGGAGAACAGGAAGATAGAAAAAAAGAGCGAGAAAAAAGAGAGAATTCAGAGAGAAAAAAGAAAGAGGAGAGAGAAAGAGTGGCAGAGAAAGAAAAAGAGAAAAAAGAAAAAGGGAACATAAGCATGACAGATGAAGAGAGAGAGAAAAGTGAGAGAGAGACAGACAGAGAGAGAAAAATAATTTAGAGAGAGAAAAAAAACAAAGAAAGATAAGAGAGAAAAAGAGGAGAGAAAAAAGAGAGGGAGAACAGGAAAATCGAGAGAAAAAAGAGAAAGAGGGAAAACAGAAAGAAATAGAGAGATAGAGAAAGAAAAAGAGAGTGTGTGGGAGAGAAAGAAAAGAGAAAAAAACAGAAGAAGATGAGAGAGAAGAGAAAGAGAGGGAGAACAGAAAGAGAGAGAAAAAAGAGAAAGAAAGAGAGAGAAAAGAAAGAGGAAGAACAGGAAGATAGAAAAAAGAGAAAGAAAGAGAGAAAAAAGAAAGAGAGAAAGAGGAAGAACAGGAAGATCGAGAGAAAAAAGAGAAAGAAAGAGAGAGAAAAGAAAGAGAGAAGAGAAAGAGAGGAAGAACAGGAAGATAGAGAGAAAAAAGAAAGAAAGAGAGAGAAAAGAAAGAGAAAGAGAGGGAGAACAGGAAGATAGAGAGAGAAAAAAGAAAGAAAGAGAGAGAAAAGAAAGAGAAAGAGAGGGAGAACAGGAAGATAGAGAGAGAAAAAAGAAAGAAAGAGAGAGAAAAGAAAGAGAAAAGGAGGGAGAACAGAAAGAGAGAGAGAAAAAAGAGAAAGGAAGAGAGAGAAAAGAAAGAGAAAGAGAGGGAGAACAGAAAGAGAGAGAGAAAAAAGAAAAAGAGAGAGAAAAGAAAGAAAGAACAGAAAGAGAGAGAGAAAAAGAGAAAGAGAGAGAAAAGAAAGAAAGAGAAAGAAAGGGAGAACAGAAAGAGAGAGAGAAAAAAGAGAAAGAGAGAGAAAAGAAAGAAAGAGAAAGAGAGGGAGAACAGAAAGAGAGAGAGAACAAAGAGAAAGAGAGAGAAAAGAAAGAAAGAAAAAGAGAGGAAGAACAGAAAGAGAGAGAGAAAAAAGAGAAAGAAAGAGAGAGAAAAGAAAGAAAGAAAGAGAGGGAGAACAGAAAGAGAGAGAAAAAAGAGAAAGAGAGAAAAGAAAGAAAGAGAAAGAGAGGGAGAACAGAAAGAGAGAGAGAACAAAGAGAAAGAAAGAGAGAGAAAAGAAAGAAAGAGAAAGAGAGGAAGAACAGAAAGAGAGAGAGAAAAAAGAGAAAGAAAGAGAGAGAACAGAAAGAAAGAGAAAGAGAGGGAGAACAGAAAGAGAGAGAAAAAAGAGAAAGAGAGAGAAAAGAAAGAAAGAGAAAGAGAGGGAGAACAGAAAGAGAGAGAGAAAAAAGAGAAAGAAAGAGAGAGAAAAGAAAGAGAAAGAGAGGGAGAACAGAAAGAGAGAGAAAAAAGAGAAAGAGAGAGAAAAGAAAGAAAGAGAGAGGGAGAACAGAGAGAGAGAAAGAAAGAGAGAGAAAAGAAAGAAAGAGAAAGAGAGGGAGAACAGAAAGAGAGAGAGAAAAAAGAGAAATAAAGAGAGAGAAAAGAAAGAGAAAGAGAGGGAGAACAGAAAGAGAGAGACCTTAAATGCCTGTGAAATAAGAGACGCAGGCACATCCGAACTATTTCTGTCCCCCGTGTGTCCCATCAGTTGTGCTGAGCTCGCCAGAAGCTCTCGCCCTTTCAGAGAGAGGTCACATGATCTCACAGTCAGCAGCACTGTTTAATTTACAGAACAGATTAAAACCATAACCTTAAACAAACACCTCCACAAACAGGAACACCAGCCACAGAGCACATCTACTGATACAAAAAATATATAAATACACACAACTTAGTGGTGCCGGTGTAAACAGAGTGAAATCAGAGAGTGCTCTGGAGTGAAGTGCTCTATTCTAGTCAGAACTGTTCACAGTGGTGGTGAATGGAACCAGACGTCCACTTATAAAAGCTCCCTTGTTTGGTGGCGGAGGGATACGTGCAGGGTATTGTAGGGCCAAAAAAACAGTCCCCAAGGAACACTATTTAACTATCACTGACATTCCATATAGAAACTCAAATATAGGTTCACTAGTGGGTTTGATAGTAACAGTGACCCCTGAACCAGTTCACACCTAACCCACTCTGAATCACTCTGTTTACATCTAAACGATTAGACTAGGCAGAAATCTTGGAAAACTGGTGGAATTCCCCTTTAAACTGGTAAACAGACTCTGGTAACTGCATCCAAGTGCGTGTGATACTCTGACAAGGTTGCATAGACATGAAGTAACAGCGGTGAGAGGTATTTAAAAAACTTTACAGACTCAGTGATGAGCAGCACGGTGCCCGACCTGAGATGAACTGATGTGCATTCAGTACTTTAAGTACGACAAGTCAGCTTTTCTCAGTGATTCAGTGATTCAGTGATTACTGACCTGGATCTGATATCAGCTCGACAAGTAAAGCAAATGCAGAACCAGGAATAAGGAGATGTAGCCCACCTGATCACTGATTCACTGAAAGAACACAGCCCCCTATAATTGAGTCCTCACTCTCACTTACACCAGCAAACACCCCCCCCTGAAACCCCTGAATCACCAAGTTAAATAAGCTCGAATAATATTGCTTCTGTGTTTTCTACCACAGCGTACCACACTGTACTCGACCCAGTGGAGTCACATTATTATGACCATAATTATTATAATCAGATTATAATATCACATTATTATATCCAGAGTAGCCGCCGTGTGCAGCACAGACAGCAGCTAGGCGGACTGGGAGACTCAGTAAGGTCCTGGAAGGTCGTCACAGGTATCTGGAGCCATGCTGACTGCAGTGCTTCCTACAGCTACTGGAGCAAGGGTGGTCAATTTGGTTCAAGTCTGGGGAATTAGGGACTCCAGGGTAGTACTTGGAAGTCTTGGTCAGCTCTTCCAACCAATGTGGGACATTTCCCATCTGCATGTATGGTGTCCGTGATCTTCTGCAAGGATGGATTCAGACCCAAAGCAGTTGAGAGTGTCTTCCACGATGCTGCCACCATCGTGATCATAATAATGTGACTCGACTGTGTATAACCATAGAAAAATAACTAGGGGAGTAAATACCTCCACAATAAAACTACGGTCTGCTAGCACCACTATGGAAGTAGTATGTTGGCTCTAATCTCTGAAGGTTGGGCTCCTTGCTGGTGGGGTTTATAGTTGGTGGGGATGGAACTCATAAAGACTAATGATGACGACCCAATAGTGGGGTACATACATATATATATATATATATATATATATATATATATATATATATATATATATATATATATATATATATATATATATATATATATATACACATGCCCTTATTTTGGTGGGGTTGAAACTTGGTGGGGATGGAACTCAAAAAGACTGATGCTGACCCAAAAGTGGTCAACATCATATATATATATATATCCTTTAAAATGATGCAGTAAGCTTTGAAGTAAGCTTTGAACTCATAAAGACTGATGATGACCCAATAGTGGGGTACATATATATATATATAAAATGATGCAGTTAGCTTTGAATTACATGCCCTTATTTTGGTGGGGTTGAAACTTGGTGGGGATGGAACTCATAAAGACTGATGTTGACCCAGTAGTGCAGATCTATACAGAGAAACACCAACTCTAAGGGCTGGTACTTTGTGGTACTTCTAGACTGTAGACATCTACATGTGGCCTACAGCATCCCATTAACTTACACATACTCTGAAGGTTTTGGCACATCATTCAGTGCAAAATAAAGTGATAGAAGGAATAAAAATATAATCTCACATGACTGTTCAGTGTACACAATAAATTACAAGTGACTAAATCACAGTTCTATACTGAAGAACAATGGAGGGTGTTGTGTTGTGCGTGGGCAGCTTTACACTCCTCAGTCCACACCGTTGGTGTATTCCTGGTGCATGACCGCAGTCCTAGCGTGAAAATGACGTTGTGAGTTCTGCTCCCATCTTCTGCTCTCCCGTGGAACTCGCCGTTCCCAAGAACCCCAAGAACAATGCAGCTTAAAAATGGAAAGCGAGAACAATGCTCGCCCGCCTCTCCGCCAACTCTTATACCAGACGCCGATGAAAGACAGCAGTCAGTTTCTCTCTCACACCTCCGTGTGTGAGAAAGGGGTGAAGGGGAGAGTCCCTTCTCAGCTCTCCAGGGAGGAGGGGCTTACTGGAAAGAGAGAACAAACAGAAAAACTATGTCAGGACATCTCTCACTCGCTCGCTCGCGTTTACACTTACTGCACTGACCATATAGGAGCACTTCGTAGTTACAGACAGTTTCTCTGTGTACTTTGTTAACATGTTCTTCTATGTTTAGGACCCTCACCGGACCACCACAGGAATATATATGCATTTTATTGAGATTTTGACTGTTCTACATCATGTTGTGATGAATAGACCAATCAAATAGATGAACGGACCAATAGAATTGCTGTACAACTGCTTGGAATATAACCTATTTACATTAACATAATATATAGAATTGAGAATTGCTGGTAATAGGACTTATTAGGTAGTGAGGTAGTTAGATGGAAAGATGGTTAGGTAGTGAGGTAGTTAGATGGAAAGATGGATAGATGGTTAGGTAGTGAGGTAGTTAGATGGAAAGATGGATAGATGGTTAGGTAGTGAGGTAGTTAGATGGAAAGATGGATAGATGGTTAGGTAGTGAGGTAGTTAGATGGAAAGATGGATAGATGGTTAGGTAGCGAGGTAGTTAGATGGTTAGATGATTACGTAGTGAGGTAGTTAGATGGAAAGATGGATAGATGGTTAGGTAGTGAGGTAGTTAGATGGATAGATGGTTAGGTAGTGAGGTAGTTAGATGGATAGATGGATAGATGGTTAGGTAGTGAGGTAGTTAGATGGAAAGATGGATAGATGGTTAGGTAGTGAGGTAGTTAGATGGAAAGATGGATAGATGGTTAGGTAGTGAGGTAGTTAGATGGAAAGATGGATAGATGGTTAGGTAGTGAGGTAGTTAGATGGAAAGATGGATAGATGGTTAGGTAGCGAGGTAGTTAGATGGTTAGATGATTACGTAGTGAGGTAGTTAGATGGATAGATTGTTAGGTAGTAAGGTAGTTAGATGGTTAGATAATTAGGTAGTTAGATGGTTAGATGGATAAATGGTTAGGTTGTGAGGTAGTTAGATGGTTAGATGGATAAATGGTTAGGTAGTGAGGTAGTTAGATGGTTAGATGGATAAATGGTTAGGTAGTGAGGTAGTTAGATGGTTAGATGGATAGATGGTTAGGTAGTGAGATGGTTAGATGGTTAGGTGATTAGGTAGTAAGGTAGTTAGATGGTTAGATGGATAGATGATTATGTAGTTAGATGGTTAGATGGATAGATGGTTAGGTAGTGAGATGGTTAGATGGTTAGGTGATTAGGTAGTAAGGTAGTTAGATGGTTAGATAATTAGGTAGTGAGGTAGTTAGATGGTTAGATAATTAGGTAGTGAGGTAGTTAGATGGTTAGATGGATAGATGGTTAGGTAGTGAGGTGGTTAGATGGTTAGGTGATTAGGTAGTGAGGTAGTTAGATGGTTAGATAATTAGGTAGTGAGGTAGTTAGATGGTTAGATAATTAGGTAGTGAGGTAGTTAGATGGTTAGATAATTAGGTAGTGAGGTAGTTAGATGGTTAAATGGATAGATGGTTAGGTAGTGAGGTGGTTAGATGGATAGATGATTAGGTAGTTAGATGGATAGATGATTAGGTAGTGAGGTAGTTAGATGGTTAGATCGATAAATGGTTAGGTAGTTAGATGGTTAGATGGATAAATGGTTAGGTAGTGAGGTAGTTAGATGGTTAGATAATTAGGTAGTGAGGTAGTTAGATGGTTAGATGGATAGATGGTTAGGTAGTGAGGTGGTTAGATGGTTAGGTGATTAGGTAGTAAGGTAGTTAGATGGTTAGATCGATAAATGGTTAGGTAGTTAGATGGTTAGATGGATAAATGGTTAGGTAGTGAGGTAGTTAGATGGATAGATGATTAGGTAGTGAGGTAGTTAGGTAGTTAGATGGATAAATGGTTAGGTAGTTAGATGGTTAGATGGATAGATGGTTAGGTAGTGAGTTGGTTAGATGGTTAGATGGTTAGGTGATTAGGTAGTAAGGTAGTTAGATGGATAAATGGTTAGGTAGTTAGATGGTTAGATGGATAAATGGTTAGGTAGTGAGGTAGTTAGATGGTTAGATGGATAAATGGTTAGGTAGTGAGATAGTTAGATGGTTAGATGGATAAATGGTTAGGTAGTAAGGTAGTTAGATGGATAAATGGTTAGGTAGTGAGGTAGTTAGATGGTTAGATGGATAAATGGTTAGGTAGTGAGATAGATGGTTAGATGGATAAATGGTTAGGTAGTAAGGTAGTTAGATGGTTAGATAATTAGGTAGTGAAGTAGTTAGATGGATAGATGATTAGGTAGTTAGATGGTTAGATAATTAGGTAGTGAAGTAGTTAGATGGTTAGATGATTAGGTAGTGAGATAGTTAGATGGTTAGATGGATAAATGGTTAGGTAGTAAGGTAGTTAGATGGATAGATGATTAGGTAGTAAGGTAGTTAGATGGATAGATGATTAGGTAGTAAGGTAGTTAGATGGATAGATGATTAGGTGGTTAGATGGTTAGATAATTAGGTAGTGAAGTAGTTAGATGGTTAGATAATTATGTAGTGAGGTAGTTAGATAGTTAGATGGTTAGATGGATAGATGATTAGGTATTTTATGCAAAATAAGCCTCTATACAAAAATAGACTTTAATACATTTTTATTCCTTAAAAACCATCTAATACACTTACATTAATTGTGAAATGGACAATATTGTTTGTGAATTGCATGAAAATTGCATGAAATGAAATGAAATTCTAAAGTGATCCTAAAATTTTAAGTGGTAGTGTGTGTATATATATATATAGTGTGACTTGTGTGACTGAGCCGTGAGAGTGACTAGAGTGGAGAATGTGGAATTGCCTTTGCGTGTGGGAGGAGCTTTAGTGGCCTTCAGCACTCCACTCTGAGACAGAGCTTCAGCCATCCACAGCAGAGTAGCAGAACAGAACTCCATCTGCAGGACAGGGAGAGAGGGAACGTGTGGTCAGAGCGCGTCAAGGCCACTGATAGGGTCCTGAGTTTCTGCCTCTCACCAAACAGCTTCAGTGGGTTGAGCGTAGATGAGTGGAGGAACTATAAACCATGTCTATAAACTATGTAGAAAAACAACACCAGACCCATATATCAAGTTCAGACGCCTTAAGCTAATAATGATCCATCGTCCAAATCCAGAGTGGCACCTGATTTGTCTGCATTCTCGTGGTTGCACATATAAAAACATGGAGGTTGTTTATCAGTTTTATTAGATGTTTATTAGTTTATTAGACAGCAATAAAAGGGGCTGGTTCCATCGTTAATGTCTATTTAGGGGCACAAAATTAAACAGAAATGAAATGTGGTTTATGTTAGAAATGTACTGATCCTAGTTTTACTCCTTCTATACTGATTCTGATACTCTGATGAACTCTGGGTTAGCAGGTTTTTTATGTACATATTGTATATTTAATGTACATATTGTGATAGTACTTCATCATTAGTAGTGTTACTAGATGACGTTAATGGATCTTCAACTTTCTCACATATTCCAAATTCATGTTTCAAATTCCTTCACCTGTAAGTGATTACACCTCTACCACACTAGGAGGGTGAAAGCTGCCAGGGGCCAATTCCAACAGACACCTGTTCTGTCAATCAACACACACCTGTTTTGTCAATGAATGAACTGACACCTGTTTTGGCTTGTGTTATGCAAAGTTACTGGAGGAGAGAAAGAACAGGGTTTAATAGTGAGGTAGTTAGATGGTTAGATGATTAGGAAGTTAGATGGTTAGATGGATAGATGATTATGAAGGTAGATGGTTAGATGGATAGATGATTAGGTAGTGAGGTAGATGGTTAGATGGATAGATGGTTAGGTAGGTAGATGGATAGATGATTAGGTAGTTAGATGGATAGATGATTAGGTAGATAGATGGTTAGATGATTTGCTAGTTAGATGGTTAGGTGGATAGATTGTTGGGTAGTAAGGTAGTTAGATGGATAGATGATTAGGTATTTAGATGGTTAGATGGATAGATGATTAGGTAGTTAGATGGATAGATGATTAGGTAGATGGATAGATGATTAGGTAGATGGATAGATGATTAGATAGATGGATAGATGATTAGGTAGTAAGGTAGTTAGATGGATAGATGATTAGGTAGTTAGATGGTTAGATGGATAGATGATTAGATAGATGGATAGGTGATTAGGTAGTAAGGTAGTTAGATGGATAGATGATTAGGTGGTTAGATGGTTAGATGGATAGATGATTAGGTGGTTAGATGGTTAGATGGATAGATGATTAGGTAGTTAGATGGATAGATGATTAGGTAGTAAGGTAGTTAGATGGATAGATGATTAGGTAGTGAGGTAGTTAGGTAGTTAGATGGATAGATGATTTGGTAGTTAGATGGTTAGATGGATAGATGATTAGGTGGTTAGATGGATAGATTGTTAGGTAGTGAGGTAGTTAGATGGATAGATGATTAGGTAGATGGTTAGATGGATAGATGATTAGATAGTTAGATGGTTAGATGGATAGATTGTTAGGTAGTGAGGTAGTTAGATGGATAGATGGTTAGGTAGATGGTTAGATGGATAGATGATTAGATAGTTAGATGGTTAGATGGATAGATTGTTAGGTAGTGAGGTAGTTAGATGGATAGATGATCAGGTGGTTAGATGGTTAGATGATTAGGTGGTTAGATGGTTAGGTAGTGGTTTTCTTTTATTTTTTATTATATGTCTTGTCAATATAATTATTGTTGATTTCTGTAATCAGTATTTCTATGATTTGCCTCATTTTAAGCTCTTTGTAATTTATTCTTTTGTAGCACTAAAAACCTTTAGTCTGACTAACTCTCTGAAAGTACTAAAGCAACATTTTTAGACTCTCGTCTACAACAGCAGGAAGAGACCAAAAATCACATATATATCCAAACACAGTACATACCTCAGTCTCAAGCGCTCGTAATCTGCGATCCACATCCTTTATCTCAGCAGTTTGTTTAAGAACCCCGTCCACCCTGATAATACACACATAAACACACACACATATACACATAAACACATACATACATGCAGGTATATGTATATAAGAGGATGTTCGCTGTGTTCAGTGCTCTAGTATTATATTACATTACATAACTCTGTAGGAGGGGAACAGCTCAGAGACACGCCTGGAGGCATCACCACCCTGAAAAAACGTTCTCCTGAACTCACACGCTGTTTATGTTACTAAAGCATGACTCTGCATGACGAGGCGTGGCGCGTGCCAAGTTTAGGACGAGCACTCACTTGACGGACATGCGCTTCAGCCTCTCGGCTTCACTCCCTCTTTGCTTCTTTCCCTCGGCAGACAGGAAGTTCTCCTTCTGCATGCTCTCCCAGGTCATCAGCCTGTTGGTGGCTTTCTCCTTCAGCTCCACAGCTGGTGGGATGAAAAAGGTCTAGCAAGGTTACAACTGTGTACATCACTGCAAGGAGAGTCGATCACACTGATTCACAGAACTCTGGTCATTTCTTGGATACTGAAGGTCAGAATTCAGGTCGCTGATCTAATACCTGCTTTGACTGCTCAGTACTTCATTAAGCTAAATCAAGATTTGCTGCTGAAGGAACTGAACACATTCATACAATGTCTGGGGCGTCCAGGAGAAATCTGGAACCTAACTTTGTTCTTCAAACTGGAGCTCAAGATCTGATCTACTTCTTTCACAATAATATATTCATGATACTTTGTATTGTTCGTATGATTATTTACATCTGTTCTAATCAGATCTGGTGAACATACACTTATTGATCAGATAAAGACTAAATAATCAGCTCGGTAGTGTAGCTTCATCTACATTGACTTACATAAGCAGGTCTATTAGAGATTACTGAGCATCTCCACATGGTTTGAGGTGAGCGTGTGGTGACATTTAATCAATGCACAGTGCTGATTGGTGGAACACAAGCTTATGGCTACGACAGCTTTCGCCTGGTGGTTAGTTACTCCAGCTCTTCCACAGAGAGACTGTTGGGAACGCAGCCTTGTGAATAGTGAGGATACTGCTTATGTAAGCTGTACCCAAAGTTTAAGGGTATTACACACCAAACCAAGCATGAAAATGCTAATTATTTAGATTTGTTTTTGTTCCACCTCACACCTATATACACCATATCGTCACCGTCCAATAAAAAACAGGTATTCAATGGAAGTCAATGGAACCAAATGGGTTCAATGGAACCAATTTTTTTCCAAGCTATGTTGGAGCATCTTTATTGGTCCGACAGCTGCTGTGTTTAAATGGAGATACTCTCTTCAAGTGTGAATAAGATCTCATTGGCTCCTCACTGAATGGACAAACTCTGACACTGTGCAGGACTTCTACTTCAGGAGCTTTAGGAGTTGAAATTATACAAGATGTATCACAGCTGGGCTTGAAATGATGGTGGAGATACAGCTCCACTAATCAAAGCACCAGGCTGATTGGCTTTAAGTGTTAATAAGATCTGATTCCTTGCAGGACAGAGAGACTGAGATACTGTCAATTCTGGAGAAGTGATGAAGGCATGACGAACTTCATCACTTCAGTCAGAAGCTGAAACTCTGGCTGCCTCAATACAGACTCACAGAATTTAGATAGTAGTTCAGTATGAGCTGATTTCGATCCCTGTAGCGTTTATGAAGATGCTCCATTTGCTGGAGCACAGCTGTTCCGTCAGCTCTGTTGTGGCCATGCCAACACCAGAGGTGTCTAGGATTGGACAGCAGGTTCCCTAATTAATTCACGTCGTCCACAGGAAACTGAGATAGGAGGCAAGCGGTCTGTCATGTGTGTTTGTTACGCTGATGAAGGTGGACAGCTCTTAATTATAAAGGCTTACCAAACTGATGGATCTTCTCTGAGGGCACCTTGCGAATTTTTCTTTTGACGAAGAGGTGAATGTGGGAGAAGATGATGAAGGGCGGCGCGAGGCAAGGACGGGAGTGGTACTCCGCGATCACCTTAAAGCGCTGAAACTTCCAGTACTTGTCGCTCCGCTCCTGGACCTTGGTGAAGGTGTAGCTGGACAGAGGGATTAAGAGAAGAGGGCCATGAAGAGAATTGAATGGAAGAACGAAAAGCAGTGGAAAGTTATGGTGCTAGCACAGAACTGGGACTGTGATGATGAACAACGGACTGATGGATGGGTGTCTACCTGAACATGGCGATGAGAAGGTTGATGAGTAGAATGTTGGTGACCAGGAGGTAGATAACTAGTAAAATGACCACTAGCCAGTTATGATGGGTGTCCCTGCACGGTTCCATACCTTCATCGATTTCTGACGCATTCGTCGTGCAGGTTACGCTCCACTCAAAGCCCGCTAAACACACACACACATATATTTATATATATATATATATATATATATATTAAAACTGAGTGTCACTGTCCAAAACAAAACGTGCATTTCCAAAATAGCAACTTTACAGGAGAGGCCAAAAACCCTCTTTACTTCCAATGTAAGTCAATGGAACCAGAATTTCTTCCAGGCTATTTTGGAGCATTTCTATTGGTCCGTTCATCACAACATTGTCAGTCAATGTAAACCGTAGCTGCTGCGTTCAAATAATAAAAAAAAAAAAATTGACAAAAATTGGAGATACATATTTTTTCTTGAACAGTAAAGATCTAACAGCTGAGGAACGAGTGAGAACGTACAGTCCATTTGTTCCACGGGGATCTGCCCAAATATGTGCAGGTACGGCCTGTAAAACACCCGACGCAGGATCCTGTCAGCGCTCGGGTCGAAGGAGTAGATCAGGCCCTGATTAGCCACGCCATACGCCATCATCCACACGGCCAGGAAGAAGAGGAAGAAGAACACGTCCTTCATCTGGAGAGCAAGAGAACCAGAGATTAGAGATATTCCTAAGTGTTGACTTAATTTTGCTCTACATGTTCAGGTGAACCTGAACCTTTTATTCAAATAGCATATCGTCACTGTCCAGTGAAAAACAAGTCTTCAAAACTGTAACTTTACAGGAGAGACCAAAAACTGTCTTTACTTACAATGTAAGTCAATGGAACCAGAATTTTTTTCAAGCTATTTTGAAGCACTTCTATTGGTCCTATTGGTTACCTAATGTAACGGACCACTGGCGTGTTCAAATGATGTATAAAACTCAAAATCTGAAGATACAAGTTTTTCATTAAACAGAGACAATATGGTTGCTGTCCATGTATCTCTAATTTAGTTAATTTTGCTATATCCTTTAAAGGTCTGGACCAATAGAAACAGTCTTCACATTAATTTACATTAAAAGTAATATTAAGTAAAGTTACTATGTTGGAGATACTCGTTTTTCTTCGGACAGCGACAATATTCTTAACTAGCTTGTAAACGTGTATGTTGTCCTGTAAGAGGTTGGTTGTTGATAGAAATGCCATAATACCAGATCCTGGTTTGGCTGTGAGGCTAAGCTATGGCGCCATCTGCTGGCCATCTGCTGGATATATATATATATACCACCAGTCAAAAGTTTTAGTACACTACCAGCCAAATATATAGAGTTTATTTGGCTGGTATAAGTTTATATAAACTATATAAACTCTAAAATATATATAACCTCTGTAGGTTCACTAGTGGTTCTTATAGGAATAATAAATAAAATGTGTATATTAGTGTTGTAGACATGGTGACCCCTGGTCACCACCACTGTAAACACCATCAGTGTAAACAACATTTGAAATGTCTAACACCAAACCCCACTCTGGATGACTCATTTACAGATCATTGTTGTCCAAAGAAAAACGTATCTCCATTTTTGTCAATTTTTATTTTTCGACATTATTTGCATGAAGCAGCTGCCGTTTACATTTTTTGCAAAGTTCTGGTTCCATTGACTTACATTAAAAGTGAACACCTTTTGGCCTCTTCTGTAAAGTTACCATTTTAGAGATACATGTTTATTTGGACAGTAACTTATATATATATATATATATATATATATATATATATATATATATATATATATTATAAATTATAAATAAGAAACACTTGAGAAGGTGTGTCCAAATAATATATATATATATATATATATATATATATATATATATATATATATATATATATATATATATATATATATATATAATTTGGACACACCTTCTCAAGTGTTTCTTATTTATACTATATTAATAGTAATAATATTAGTGAATAAGTGTGAGGAGATCAGAACTATAGAATAGTCGGTATGGAATTATTCCTGGAGCAGAATTAAACATCTGGTTGTGTTTAAAGAATGTTTAGAGGGTCTTTTAGAAATGAGCTCATTTGCTCTGATGCTGGTTTACATACTTTGAACATTCTGACCAGCAACTTCATGAGGAGCCACACGAGCTGCCCGTCACATACTTACCATTTTGCCCACGATGATGATTTTGGGTCCGAGCTGCTTGTGGATGGCGAAGATGTGGATGAGTCTGAGGGTGAAGACCATGTAGTCTATACACCAGGCGGCACGGCCCAACCAAAACGAGGCTGCGAACATCCTGAGACGTAAGAAAGTAAATCAGAATTAGTCTCACGAGGATGTGGTGAGATGGGCGTCCTGTCTGAGAGGGGACCTGCAGTGACCCTGCAGTAAAGCAGCATTACCTGCAGCACAAGCCAATGAGGAAGAGGCTAATGGCGATGAGGTCACACTTGTGCCAAACATCCTGAGCGTACTGCCGTATCCTCTGACGAACCGTCATGCTGCCCACGAAGAAGGTCTGAGGGACAGAAGGAGGTCAGTTTCTCACATACACACGTTTAATAACGTCTTTCTGAGCTTTAAATAATAATTAAATGAATAGTTAATCAGTTCAATGGCTGATCACTGTGCAAACTGTAGGCTGTAAGTCATTTCAAGAGATTTGACATGAAAATAACTACAATTCGAGTCAGAACTGTTCGTAACGGTGGTGACTGGATTGTTTTTAAACGATGGTTTTGGCTAAAACTTTTTTTTTGTTGTACATGAACTGAATTTACACGAGTTTTGTTTTGACAAGGAAAAAGTTTGTCATTCAGATTTTTCAGATTTTACCATCAACATTTATATAAACTCAGAAGACACATGTAGCTTCACTGGTGGGTTTGATAGTAAATACAATGTGTATATTTGTGTTGTAGTCATGGAGACCCTTGGTTACCATCACCACCACTGTACACACCATCACCACCACTGTACACAACATCACCACCACTGTAAACAACATCACCACCACTGTAAACAACATCAGCACCACTGTAAACACCATCACCACCACTATAAACACCATCACCACCACTGTAACCATCATCAGCACCACTGTAAACATCATCACCACCACTATAAACACCATCACCACCACTGTAACCATCATCAGCACCACTGTAAACACCATCACCACCACTGTAAACACCATCACCACCACTGTAACCACCATCACCACCACTGTAAACACCATCACCACCACTGTAAACACCATCACCACCACTGTAAACATCATCACCACCACTGTAAATACCATCACTACCACTGTAAACACCATCAGTACCACTGTAAACACCATCACCACCACTGTAAACCACATCAACATCACTGTCAAACATCAACACTGTAAACATCATCACCACCACTGTAAACCACATCAACATCACTGTCAAACATCAACACTGTAAACATCATCACCACCACTGTAAACACCATCACCACCACTGTAACCATCATCAACACCCCTGTAAACACCATCACCACCACTGTAAACACCATCACCACCACTGTAACCATCATCAGCACCCATGTAAACACCATCACCACCACTGTAAACACCATCACCACCACTGTAAACACCATCACCACCACTGTAAAGACCATCACCACCACTGTAACCATCATCAGCACCCCTGTAAACACCATCACCACCACTGTAACCATCATCAGCACCCCTGTAAACACCATCACCACCACTGTAACCATCATCAGCACCCCTGTAAACACCATCACCACCACTGTAAACACCATCACTGTAAACACCATCTAAACCATTTCACACCCAAACTCACTCTGAATGACTCATTCACACATAGAGTACATAATACAGTTATCAGTCAAAAGTTTGGACACACCTACCCAGGTTCTTCTTATCTGTTCTATATTAATAATAATATTATTAGTGAATAAGTGTGAAGAGATCAGAACTATAGAATAGTCGGTATGGAATTATTGCTGGAGCAGAATTAAACATCTGGTTGTGTTTAAAGAATGTTTATAGGGTCTTTTAGAAATGAGCTCATTTGGTCTGATGCAGGTTTACATACCTGGAGCCACATGAGCTGCTTCTCTAACAGGACTGAAGAAGATAGTGTAGATGCTGAGATCTTGTTCTGATAAACAGGTTTGGGGTTTTATAGCTCTTATAAACATATACATTCTCATTTTTACATTTAAATACAGTCAGATGTTTGATTTAGTAATATTTGTGTACATTGGCTCCAACTTTCTACACATTCAGACCAAAACCTCTTTATATATATATATATATATATATATATATATATATATATATATATATATATATATATATATATATATATACATTCAGGCAGGTGTGCCCCAACTTTTGACTGGTAGTGTATATAGATTCCAGCTCTATAGTCGTAGTGGGCCGATGCTGGCCCTTGCTGACCTTTCCTAAACGAGCGTGTATGTAACTGTTTACTGTTTGAAGTTTGTTTGATTCACACGAGTTGATGGAAAACTTTAGCGTCTTTGAAATGTCCTCACGCTCCCGTGCGAGTGCTCACCCCTCGAATCTCCTCGCACACGATGGTAAACACCCAGAAATACAGCAGCAGCTCCAGCGGGGCCGGGCCTTCGGGGGGCGGCGGCTTGAAGTCCACCAATAGCACGTAAGCAAACAGGAGCAGGAACAGGAAGTACATCAGCACGTTGCCCAGAAACGCGGTGACCGGCGCGTACCAGAACTGCCTCCAGCGGGACAGCAGGAAGGGCCGCTTCGGTGGAGGTGGCCTGACAGGATGACCTGAAAACACACCATCAACACAAATAAACAAAACCCTGCACCAGTCACCAAGCAGCAGGAACACCACGGGACTGAGGTGTGGAAGAGAAGAAACCCAGCAGTGGAACAAAGAAGGGATGAAGGGTCTTCACACGCGTATGAACTGGAGTGACGTCTCGTTCTTAATCTATAGGGTTTAATATGATAGCGGCCCAACCTTTGCAGCTATAACAGCTTCAGCTCTTCTGGGAAGTCTCTCCACGCGGTTTAGGAGAGTGTTTATGGGAATGTTTGACCAACAGTTCTTCCAGAAGACCATCTGTGAGGTCAGACACTGATGTTGGACGAGAAGGTCTGGCTCACAGTCTCCGCTCTAATTCATCCCAAAGGTGTTCTATCAGGTTGAGGTCAGGACTCTGTGCAGGACAGTCAAGTTCTTCCACACCAAACTCGCTCCTCCATGTCTTTATGGAGCTGCTCTGTGCACTGGTGGGCAGTCATGTTGGAAAAGGAAGGGGTCGTCCCCAAACTGTCCCCACAAAGTTGAGAGCGTGAAATTGTCCAGAATCTCTTGGTCTGCTGAAGCACTAAGAGTTCCACCCCTTCCACCAAACTTTACACTCGGCACAATACAGTCAGACAAGTACCGTTCTCCTGGCAACCACCACACCCAGACTCATCCATCGGAGTGTCAGATGGAGAAGCGTGATTGGTCACCCCAGAGAACACGTCTCCACTGCCTTAGAGTCCAGTGTCGGCGTGCTTTACTCCACTACATCTGACGCTCTGCACTGTTCTTGGTGATGTAAGGCTTGGATGCAGCTGCTCGGCCATGGAGACCCATTTCATGAAGCTCTCTCTACACTCTGTTCTTGAGCTGATCTGAAGGCCACATGAAGTTTGGAGGTCTGTAGTGATGGACTCTGTAGAAAGTTGGTGGTCTCTGTGCTCTATGCTCCTCAGCATCCGCTGACCCGCTCTGTCATTGTACGTGTTCTACCACTTGGTGTCTGAGTTGCTGTCGTTCTCAATCACTTCCACTTTGTTAGAACACCACTGACAGTCTAGAAACGTGTCTAGATGATTAGTCTTATACACGTGTGGGCGTTAAAGTGACTGGAAGTAGCAATACAGCTAGAAAACAGGACAGAGGCAGTTTTTGACTCGACTCAGTGACGTGGTTGTTTGAGTGAAGCTTATTTTACTGCATGCTTGATTCTTTAGTTTTAGTTAGAGGAGATCTCCTTTGTTCGTTTGGAGGCGTCTGTGAAGAATAAACATCTACGTCTCTCCATTCCTGCCTCAACAGTCGCTCTTCACCTCCACTTCTCTTTATTACAGCACTTTATTCTTTCTCTGACTCGCTTTATTCTCCGACTCGCTTTACTCTCCGACTCTCCATTCCTGCCTCAACAGTCGCTCTTCACCTCCACTTCTCTTTATTAGAGCACCTTATTCTTTCTCTGACTCGCTTTACTCTCCGACTCTCTTTACTCTCTGACTCTCCATTCCTGCCTCAGCAGTCGCTCTTCACCTCCACTTCTCTTTATTACAGCACCTTATTCTTTCTCTGACTCTCTTTACTCTCTGACTCTCCATTCCTGCCTCAACAATCGCTCTTCACCTCCACTTCTCTTTATTACAGCACTTTATTCTTTCTCTGACTCACTTTTATTCTTAGACTCACTTGACTCTCTGACTCACTTTACTCTCTGACTCGCTTTACTCTCTGACTCTCCATTCCTGCCTCAACAGTCGCTCTTCACCTCCACTTCTCTTTATTACAGCACCTTATTCTTTCTCTGACTCGCTTTACTCTCGACTCGCGTTACTCTCTGACTCTTCATTCCTTCAACAGTCGCTCTTCACCTCCACTTCTCTTTATTACAGCACCTTATTCTTTCTCTGACTCACTTTTATTCTTAGACTCGCTTTACTCTCTGACACACTTTACTCTCTGACTCTTTATTCCTGCCTCAACAGTCGCTCTTCACCTCCACTTCTCTTTATTACAGCACCTTATTCTTTCTCTGACTCGCTTTACTCTCGACTCGCGTTACTCTCTGACTCTCCATTCCTTTAACAGACACTCTTTACCTCCACTTCTCTTTATTACAGCACCTCATTCTTTCTCTGACTCTCTTTACTCTCTGACTCTCCATTCCTGCCTCAACAGTCGCTCTTCACCTCCACTTCTATTTATTACAGCACCTTATTCTTTCTCTGACTCTCTTTACTCTCTGACTCTCCATTCCTGCCTCAATAATCGCTCTTCACCTCCACTTCTCTTTATTACAGCACTTTATTCTTTCTCTGACTCACTTTTATTCTTAGACTTACTTGACTCTCTGACTCACTTTACTCTCTGACTCTCTATTCCTGCCTCAACAGTCGCTCTTCACCTCCACTTCTCTTTATTACAGCACCTTATTCTTTCTCTGACTCGCTTTACTCTCGACTCGCGTTACTCTCTGACTCTTCATTCCTTCAACAGACACTCTTTACCTCCACTTCTCTTTATTACAGCACCTTATTCTTTCTCTGACTCACTTTTATTCTTAGACTCGCTTTACTCTCTGACACACTTTACTCTCTGACTCTTTATTCCTGCCTCAACAGTCGCTCTTCACCTCCATTTCTCTTTATTACAGCACCTTATTCTTTCTCTGACTCGCTTTACTCTCGACTCGCGTTACTCTCTGACTCTCCATTCCTTTAACAGACACTCTTTACCTCCACTTCTCTTTATTACAGCACCTTATTCTTTCTCTGACTCTCTTTACTCTCTGACTCTCCATTCCTGCCTCAACAGTCGCTCTTCACCTCCACTTCTATTTATTACAGCACCTTATTCTTTCTCTGACTCTCTTTACTCTCTGACTCTCCATTCCTGCCTCAATAATCGCTCTTCACCTCCACTTTTCTTTATTACAGCACTTTATTCTTTCTCTGACTCACTTTTATTCTTAGACTCACTTGACTCTCTGACTCACTTTACTCTCTGACTCTCCATTCCTGCCTCAACAGTCGCTCTTCACCTCCACTTCTCTTTATTACAGCACCTTATTCTTTCTCTGACTCACTTTTATTCTTAGACTCGCTTTACTCTCCGACTCGCTTTACTCTCTGACTCTCTATTCCTGCCTCAACAGTCGCTCTTCACCTCCACTTCTCTTTGTTACAGCACCTTATTCTTTCTCTGACTCACTTTTATTCTTAGACTCGCTTTACTCTCCGACTCGCTTTACTCTCCAACTGCTGCTTTCTCGCTTCCTACCTCGCCTGTGTGCGCGCTCCCGAATCTGCACAGATCTGATTGGCTGAGGAGCCGTTGGCGTTCTTACAGCGCACGTGATTGGTCTGTGAGTTTACTGAGCCGCAAAGCCCGTATACCGTAAACATAAGAAAAGCTCCGCCTCTAAAAACAAACACTGAGAATTAAATCCTCCTCCGTAGTTTATCAGTGTAGGTCCGCCTCGGACAACGTCTGGGACCGCGCTCCACCTAATAGTGACCTCAGCCTTCAGGTCGAGATGCTCGGTCAGGAGTAACTGGTTGTCTAGGAGTCAGGGTCCTGTGCGTATGGAGCTGTGACGTGTTCTGAGATCTAGAAATAATTCAGTCTAATATTAATATCTGTTTTAATGTAGACAAACCTCTGGCGGTGGGTCTGAAGGCGCCTGACTCCTCTGATTTGGCTTGGCTGGAAAGACAAAGCAGAGACACTTTGAGTTGACAGGTATGTCCGCTCACCTGCAGTTATGAGAGCTTCATTGAAGACTGCATGCCACCACACCTGTTCACTGTGATCTACATCACTACAGCCCGAACCTGCTCAACCGGAGTGGGAGCCCTCCAGTGTTAACAAAATAAACCTCACGCTCCTGATACATATTCAGATATACAGTAGAACTGAGAGAGCAGTTACTTGCGCTTCATGTCCGAGAAGGAAAAGACCGTTTCGGCGTAGAGCCAGTCCATGTCCTTCCCCTGGGGGGCTTCCTCAGGCTTCCCCTCGTCCGCCTCCTCCACCTCCCTGCAAAACAGACAGAGTGAACCCTCCTGCGGGGCTAAAAACTAAACTTTAAACAGAATCCCCCCTCAAAAAAAGCTACAGTTCAAAAGATATTTCAGTAAAACTATTATAGTCTTAATTATGGCTTTGAAGGGCAACTCCACCAGTTTTTTAAAATCTCTGAATAGTTCAAACAAACTTCGGGATTAAAGTTATTTCGAGTGGTTTAGTTTGAAATGCTTCTCTGTAGAGAAGCTTACCAGATTGCTGTAGTGGTGGGGATGATGGGATACACATATCTATTTCTGGTGGACGTCTGGTTCCATTCACCACCACTGTGAGCTATTCTAACCCAGTAAGTTTCTCTAGAACGGAGCCTCTCACAGCAAATCCACTGACAAAAGCACCTGAGCTGAGTTTAAAAGTCTTTATCTGATCAGTAAGTGTGTTCAACAGCAGATCTGATTAAAACAGATGTAAATAATCATACATACAATACAAAGTATCATGAATATGTTATTGTGAGAGAAGTAGATCAGATCTTGATCCAGTTTGAAGAACAAAGTTAGGTTCCAGATTTCTCCTGGACGCCCCAGACATTGTATGAATGTGTTCAGTTCCTTCAGCAGCAAATCTTGATTTAGCTTAATGAAGTACTGAGCAGTCAAAGCAGGTATTAGATGAGAACTGATAATAATACTGGGTTGTTTAGGAGAAGCTTGGAAAGAGTTAAATAAACACACTGACGTATAGAAAAGATCTACTTACTCTATTAATACTGTTAAAGTGTTTTACTGAGTAAATAAAAATGTCCCCAAGTGTCCTAAACCTTTACACAGTACCATATATGAAGATGAAGAATTTTCAATGAAGAATGTTTAAAAAGTTGGTGAAACTCCCCTTTAAGGAACACTGAGCTGTATGATAAGGATGGGAGGGTCTGGTAACCTGAAAGAGATGAGGCTGGTGTAGCAGAGAGGCGGGATGAACAGGGTGAGGACGAGTTTCCACGCCTCAGTGCTTCTCTCCATTTCACCCCACCAGATCTGAGACAACAGAGTCTGACACGAACACAAACACCATTAACTCAGCAGGACAAACCACATTCACACCAGACAGCAGCCCAGCTCAGCACTTTCCTGGAGTGAGAGTATTACTATTACTATCAGTGTTACTATTTAAATACTTCATTACTTTACCATTAACATTTACATTACATTTATCACATTTTAATTATAGAACACATTACAGAAACAGATACACCTAACAGCTGTCCTAAACCAGGGACAGCTGTCCTAAACCAGGGACAGCTATCCTAAACCAGGGACATATATCCTAAACCAGGGACAGCTATCCTAAACCAGGGACAGATATCCTAAACCAGGGACAGCTATGCTTAACCAGGGACAGCTATCCTAAACCAGGGACAGATATCCTAAACCAGGGACAGATATCCTAAACCAGGGACACATATCCTAAACCAGGGACAGATATCCTAAACGAGGGACAGCTATCCTAAACCAAGGACAGCTATACTAAACCAGGGACAGATATCCTAACCAAGGGACAGATATCCTAAGACAGGGACAGATATCCTTAACCAGGGATAGATATCCTAATCAAGGGACAGATATCCTAAACCAGGGACAGATATCCTAAACCAGGGACAGATATCCTAACCGAGGGACAGATATCCTAAGACAGGGACAGATATCCTTAACCAGGGACAGATATCCTAATCCATGGACAGATATTCTAACCAAGGGACAGATATCCTAAGACAGGGAGAGATATCCTTAACCAGGGATAGATATCCTAAACTAGTGACAGCTATCCTAAACCAGGGACAGATATCCTAATCAAGGGACAGATATCCTAAACCAGGGAAAGATATCCTAAACCAGGGACAGAGATCCTAACCAAGGGACAGATATCCTAAGACAGGGACACATATCCTTAACCAGGGACAGATATCCTAACCAAGGGACAGATATCCTAATCGAGAGACACATATCCTAAACTAGGGACAGCTATCCTAAACCAGGGACAAATATCCTAAACCAATGACAGCTATCCTAAACCAGGGACAGCTATCCTAAACCAGGGACAGCTATCCTAAACCAGGGACAGCTATCCTAAACCAGGGACAGATAGGCTAGTCCAGGGACACATATCCTAAACCAGGGATACATATCCTAAATGGGGACACATATCTTAAGACAGGGTCACATATCCTAGAAAAGGGACACAAAACCTAAACCAGGAACACGTATCCCAGACCAGGGACAGATATCCTAGTCCAGGAACACGTAGCTAAGGACACCCTACCCTAGACTACCTTAACCCTACCCTAGTGTTTACTGCCCCACACTGGGGGGGCCAATGAAACACCCACACACACACACACACACACACTAGGGGGCAGTGAAACACTCACATAAACACACACACACACACACACTCTAGTGGGGCAATGAAACACTTACATAAACACACACACATACACTCTAGTGGGGCAATGAAACACTCACATAAACACACACACACACACTCTAGGGGGCAGTGAGCACGCAGACCTGCACGCCGTCATGGCTGAAGAAGTGTCGAGCGTCGGCCTCCATGGCCATCCTCAGACAGGTGGTCCCTCTCCACACCGCCGACTTCTTCTTCAGCAGCACGAAGGAGCGACTCTCACTACTCTGGTAGCACTTGCTGAACACGTCTACGGAACGAGACACAGTCGTAAGAGACGCTGATGTGGACCTCCCAGCAGATAGACTCATAAACACACACACACACACACACACACACAGCATACCATGAGCCAGGTTCTCAAACCTCTGCGCCAGATCCTTCATAGACAGTTTGGTCTCAGTCTCGCTCTCCAGCTTACAGAGCTCTCTCAGCAGCTTACAGGCACTCAGAGCGCTCAGCACCGACTCAGTCGTCTGACAGCAGAGAGAGAGAGAGAGAGAGAGAGAGAGAGAGAGAGAGAGAGAGAGAGAGAGAGAGAGATCTACACTTACAGACCCTTGTTGGTTCTATATGGAACCATACACACCACATTCTTCATGGATCTGAAGAACCACTCCAACATGCCAAGAACCATCATAGCCACAGTCATAGCCATAGTCATAGACACAGACATAGTCATAGACATAGACATAGACATAGACATAGCCATAGACATAGACATAGACATAGACATAGACATAGACATAGACATAGTCATAGACATAGACATAGACATAGACATAGCCATAGACATAGACATAGACATAGACATAGACATAGCCATAGACATAGTCATAGACATAGTCATAGACATAGACATAGACATAGACATAGACATAGACATAGACATAGTCATAGTCATAGACATAGACATAGCCATAGCCATAGTCATAGTCATAGACATAGACATAGCCATAGCCATAGACATAGCCACAGCCACAGCCACAGTCATAGACATAGACACAGTCATAGTCATAGTCATAGTCATAGTCATAGCCATAGACATAGTCATAGTCATAGACATAGTCATAGTCATAGCCACAGCCACAGTCATAGACATCGACACAGTCAGAGTCATAGTCATAGTCATAGACATAGACATAGACATAGACATAGTCATAGACATAGACATAGTCATAGTCATAGTCATAGACATAGACATAGACATAGTCATAGACATAGTCATAGACATAGACATAGTCATAGTCATAGACATAAACATAGTCATAGTCATAGACACAGACACAGTCATAGTCATAGTCATAGTCATAGACATAAACATAGTCATAGTCATAGTCATAGACATAGTCATAGTCATATAATGCTATAAGCTGTCATGGCAGATATGAGTCTGCAGTGAATGTGAAAGCCCGTATGTGAGGAAGAAAGCAGAAAAGGATCTCTCTGTCACTGCAGGGGTCCAGAGCGACGAGTTACCATTTCCCAGAAGTACACGGCCATC
Organism: Megaleporinus macrocephalus; assembly: GCA_021613375.1. NCBI lineage: Eukaryota > Metazoa > Chordata > Actinopteri > Characiformes > Anostomidae > Megaleporinus > Megaleporinus macrocephalus. The sequence continues at coordinate 41,369,991 of CM038715.1, forward strand.
TCTCCACGGTTCTGCAGCACCGCCCAGATGAAGAGGGACGCCCACGGGTACAGACACCTGCTCCTCCTATAGCTGGTATCTTCATGCAGGATCTTCGTCAGTCTCTGAAAGAGAACCAGCCGTATGTATAACTCCATCATATACAACACACACACACAGACACATCATACACTACACACAACAAAACCCCACACACACATCATACACTACACACAACAAAAACCCACACACATTATACACTACACACAACAAAACCACACACACATCATACACTACACACAACAAAACCACACACGCACACATCATACACTACACACAACAAAACCACACACACACATTATACACTACACACAACAAAACCCCACACACACATCATACACTACACACAACAAAACCCCACACACACATCATACACTACACACAACAAAACCCCACACACACATCATACACTACACACAACAAAACCCCACACACACATCATACACTACACACAACAAAACCACACACACACATCATACACTACACACAACAAAACCACACACACACATCATACACTACACACAACAAAACCACACACGCACACATCATACACTACACACAACAAAACCCCACACACACATCATACACTACACACAACAAAACCACACACACACACAAACACCACACACTACACACAACAAAACCACACACACATCATACACTACACACAACAAAACCCCACACACACACATCATACACTACACACAACAAAACCACACACACACACACACACACACACATCATACACTACACACAACAAACCCGCCCACACACACACACACACACACATCATACACTACACACAACCCCCCCCACACATCATACACTACACACAACAAAACCACACACACATCATACACTACACACAACAAAACCACACACACACATCATACACTACACACAACAAAACCACACACACATCATACACTACACACAACAAAACCACACACACACACACATCATACACTACACATTATACACTACACACAACAAAACCACACACACACACACACACACACACACACACACATCATACACTACACACAACAAAACCACACACACATCATACACTACACATCATACACTACACACAACAAAACCACACACACATCATACACTACACATCATACACTACACACAACAAAACCACACACACATCATACACTACACATCATACACTACACACAACAAAACCACACACACACACATCATACACTACACACAACAAAACCACACACACATCATACACTACACACAACAAAACCACACACACACACATCATACACTACACACAACAAAACCACACACACATCATACACTACACACAACAAAACCACACATACACACACACATCATACACTAAACACTACACACTCACACATCATACACTACACACAACAAAACCACACATACACACACATCATACACTACACATTATACACTACACACAACAAAACCACACACACATCATACACTACACACAACAAAACCACACACACACATCATACACTACACACAACAAAACCACACACATCATACACTACACACAACAAAACCACACACACACATCATACACTACACACAACAAAGCCACACACACACACACACACACACATCAAACCCCCCCCTACACACATCATACACTACACACAACAAAACCACACACACACACACACACCATACACTACACACAACAAAACCACACACACACACACACACAACCCCCCCCCACACACACACACATCATACACTACACACAACAAAACCACACACAAATCATACACTACACACAACAAACCCCCCCCCACACACACAAATCATACACTACACACAACAAACCCCCCCCACACACACAAATCATACACTACACACAACAAACCCCCCCCACACACACACAACATGATAATAATAAGAGTTACTGATACAACCATATGACTAATAACAACAACAATAATAATAATAATAATAATAATAATAATAACAACAACACAGTATGTACATAATATGCAAGACCTGTACTCTGCATCACTCCTGTATTTTAGCCTGTGTTGCCTAGGTGTGTGTATGTGTGCGAATGTGGGTGTTTCACTGCCTCCTGGTGCGTATGTTCACTAGTGTGTGTATGTGTATGTGGGTGTTATACTGCCTCCTAGTGTGTGTGTTCACTAGTATGTGTGTGTGGGGGGGTGTTTTGCTGGCGCCTAGTGTGTGTTCACTAGTGTGTGTGAGCTTATATGCTTGTTTCACTGCCCCCTAGTGTGTTTCACTCCTGGATTGGGACACAGCTAATATGAATACTGACATTGATAATATTTACCCCTCACATAGGGGGCAAGCTGACACTGAGTGGGCTTCTTTCTACTCTGTAACCATGAAATGAACATAGAGGGACCCAAACAGCACCTTGATGGTTTTCCTTTTAGAGGTGATCCCCTCCAGACCTAAAGGATCTCGGTAGAACGGCTCACACACGTCACCCAGCAAGTCCTCCAGGAGCTGAGACACCTGGACATGCAAGCAAGAACAACGATTAGCTTCAGAGGGGCAGGTGGTCAGCTCCTCAGAGGTTACAGTGGTCAGAAGTTCGGGTCGGCGTGGATTAGATTGTTCGATTATTGTCCTCACCTCGTAAAGCGTAAGTTTCTTGGTGAGACTGGAAGCGTGATTTAAAGTGTCGTTGCTGACATTGGCCACGCCCTGCCGCTCCGACAGGCGGCGCTGCAGCAGCGTGTAGATCAGACAGCTGTCCGAGATGGAGCGGTACAGCTCCTCCAGCCGGCCGTACGTCAGGTAGTCCAAGATGTTCAGGCCGTTTTCGGTGAAGAGCCGCACAAACTGAGGTTTGTCGTTTACCAGAGCGTCAGTCATGAAGGTCTCCAGGTTCTCGCTCTGGGATGAGGAGATCATACACACAGCCATTCAACCCAATATGTAATGTTCTCACCAAGATGATGATCGCTTCAAGGACAGCAGTGAGGGATGTTGGTTTATTAAATATGTGTTAATACTCAGTGGAGTCACATTATTATGACCACCAGCAGCCAGACGACCTGGGAGACTCAATAAGGTCCTAGGTGGTCACAGGTATCTGGAGCCATGCTGACTGCAGTGCATCCCACAGCTGCTGGAGGGAGCGTGGAGGAGGATCCATAGAGCCAACACCACCATCCAGGTGGTCCCACAGATGCTCAGTTGGGTTCAAGTCTGGGGAATTAGGGGTTCAGGGTAGTACTTGGACATCTCTCAACAGGTTGAGAGTGCCTTCCACATGGATAAGTGGGTCCAGAGAACATCACCAAAACATTCAGACCATAACACTTTTGTAGCCAGCTTGGAAGTAGTCATAATAATGTGACTCGACCGTGTAGAGGTTGATGGTGGTGTGGAAATGATAATGACTGGGCTGCTATGAGGAGCACATCATTGTCCATGATTCTAACCTTCCATTGGGTGTCTCCAGTGAAGAGCTCGCTCCTGGCAATGTCCACTCTGTTCCAGGTCACTGCTAACTTCAGCTCCTCCGTACTGGGGCTGGAATCATCTGATCTGCGCTTACTCGCTATTATAGACACACATACATATTACATCACTGCGCAGGAGGTAAACGGTAAAAGAAGGTGACCCAGCGTTCATGGAGCACTCACCCCTGACCAGAGCCTTCAGCAGCACCGTGTCAAAGTCATCTGGACCCTCCTGCTCCACATGGTAGATGGAGATCAGGTCTTTGTTCTGGTAAATACTCAGAACCTGGTGGGATTAGACAGAGGACAACACTGAAGTGACTCAGAAACACTGGAACTGGATGTTTGATGTAACTAATATGAGTTTAGACATGTGAGGAGAGGAGAAACATCTGGGACTAGTCTGGGCAGAATGAAGCATTAAGGTACGTCTGATTTTAGATTTCACCGTATGGCCTTTCTATTCAACGCAAACCGATCATCCTCAATTCCTCGTTTGTCTCTCCTCATTTCTTTTAGGGCTGGACGATATGACCAAACATGGTCCATATGATATCGATAATTGTTGGGAATTATAAATATGCATCAATACTCAACGTAGTGGTGCTTGGAAGTTTGGGAACCTTTAGAATGTTCTATATTTCTGCAGAAATTGGACCTAAAACAAAATCAGATTCTGAAAGTTGACAATGAGAACTGAATTATTCTATTGGTTATTTATTTATTGATGACAATGATCCAGAATTTTATATCTGCGAGGGTAAAATTGTGTGAACCTCTAGAATTAACTTTTAATCAGGAAGTCAAATTAGTATCAGATGTTTTCAGTCAGTGTTTTTTTATTTAAAGAACTGAGATCAAAGTCTGATCTTGAAAACACAAGCCTTTGGAAGGGCATCATGGCTCAACAGCTGTTGATGCTCGTCAGGCTGGAAAGGATTACAGAACTTTATTTATATAGCACCAGTAAAAGAAAATATAAACTAAAAATAAATAATACAAATAATAATAAAAATCATTAATCATTTAATATAAAATAAAAGGTGAATAATTAGGATAATAAAAGTTAATTAATAAAACAAGAGCAAAATTAAAATAAATATGTAATACATTAAAATAAAATAGTAGACAAAATAAAAAAAATTAAATATTACAAATAATAAAAACAGATCAATTACAATCAAAGTATAAAAATATGAATATTAAGACTAAGAGAAAGTTTATTAAAAAATAAATAAATAAATAAAAACACAATCAGACAGACTGTGTACAAATGGAGGAAATTCCAGACCCCTGCCCATCTTTAGTTTGGTAAAGATCATGTGAACGATCCAGAAGACTACTGGAAAACATGTCTTGTGGGCGCATCAGACAAAAAAAACAGATCTCTTTGGCTTAAATGAGAAGCATTACATTTGGAGAAAGCAAAAACTGCATTCCAGAATAATAGCCTTACCCAGTCAGAGACACATGGTGGTGGTAGTTTCATGGTTTGGGTCAAATTTGCTGCAGGATGGCCTGACATCATTAACGTAACAATGAATTCTGAACTACAGCAGCAAATTCTTATGGAAATCCTCAGGACGTTTGTTCATGAGCTGCATCTTATGAGAACGTGGATCATGCAGCAAGACGATGACCCTAAACACACAAGTTGTTCTACCAAAGATGATTTAAGAAAAATAAAGTTAATGTTTGGAGTGAAGTGGAAGTCCAGAGCCTAACCCAACAGCAGCGTTGTAGAAGGACCTGAAGTGAGCAGTGTATGGTAGGGAACCAGAGTGGGAGATGTTCTGCTGGGAGGAACGGGCTACAATTCCTCAAAGCCAATGCTCAGGATGGATCAACAGTTACCGGAAACCTTTAGCAGCAGATATTACTGCACAAGAGAATCACAGCACTGTATGTTTGTCATCAGATTTATTTTTCTTGAATCATTTTTCAAATTTTCAAAGAAATATGCTAATAGCTGCTCTTACAGCAGCTAAGCTCTTATTAGCCGAGCGATGGAATCATACAACCCTGTTATGTAGACAGCATTGGGCTCTAACGCTACTAGATATCATCTCAATGGAACTCTCTACAGCAGGTGTACATGGGGCCAAGACCAAAACAGTGGAAGGATGGAACACAGCTTTTGCTGAGGTGAAACTATTCGTTTCTTCTTGCTGTTGACGCTTGACTTTCTTAGATGTCTCTCTTATTTTCTGAGTTTAGTTTGAACTCATCTGATGTCTACCAGGTTTTAATTTATTTATTTATTTTCTGGGGTTGGTGGCTCTGTTGAGCAGGGGGAATGGGGGCTGTTTTATACTTGAAATTGTTTAAATTAGTGTTATTTATTTTTTATTTATTTGTTATTGTTATTATTATTTTTTCTCTCATTGATATGATCACTCGTCCTCCTTGGTAAAATAAAAACAGTTGTTCAAAAAAAAAAAAACAAGGGAATCACAGCAGATACTGAAAGTACAGGTTCATATACATTTACCATCTCAGACATAAAACACTGGATCGTTTTCCTCAATAAATAAACGACTGAGAATAACATTTGGGTCCAATTTGTTTGGTTGGTTGGTTTCTCGTTATCTACTGATTAGATTTTACTAATTGTATTTCAGGTCATGTTGATACAGAAATATAGAACATGCTAAGGTAACGTATAGGTAACGTTACTACTACTACTACTACTACTACTACTACTACTACTACTACTACAATTCCAAGTAACCAGCATAGCTAACTAAATAGTATGAGGGCGGAGCTAATTTACACAGAGGCTCATTGCTTCTTTGTGCCATCTCGCTGTAAACCAGCCAATCAGAGCATAGCTCATTCAAATATTCATGAGCTCACCAGCTTGTTTCATTCTAGAACCAAACCATAGGTAGGTAGGTAGCCATTTAACTACTGAATAACATAACTGTAGTAACATCAGCTGATGGAACCAGACGGAGCAGGGTTAGATGTTTACTACCTTGTCCACGAGCTTGTCCACGTCTTGCTCGGAGGAGAAGTGTTTGGTCACTCGTTCGGCCACTCTATCTCTGAGGTCCGTCTTAGGTGCCGCCTCCCCCTCACCCTCTGCCCCCGCCGCCGGCATGACCGCCGAGACGTTCTCCAGGATATCAGTCACCAGGTCAGCCAGTCCACCTGATCCTGCCAGGACCAGCCAGGGGATGCAGTTCTTCAGGGAGAGGTCCAGCCTCTGAGAAAGGAGGAGGGTTTACACAACTACCTAATCTACTCTGGGCGCGACTGGGTAAAAACCTCAAGCGAGACCGAGCTCACCTCCAGCATGTAGGGCTCTCCCGACACCAGGATGCACAGCACAGGGATGTCCATGCTTCCGCTGCCTGACAACACAAGCTCAAGTCGTGACCGCATGCATAGAAACGGCCGACAGTCAAACAGAAACACGGCGCTACAAGCCGAAGCCTTTAGTGCTCCGTTCAAGCCTAACGTGGGAACGTGTTCCAATAAACATCAAACGAAGCCTGAAAGATCTACCAGACAGTCTCAAGTCAGGTTTGCAGTCTCACCCCATTTCCCTGTGCGCTGCTGGGAAATGTAATTCTCCAGGTGTGCTCTGAAGCCAGCCTCGCCACCTCTGCGGCCCTCCGTCCCATCGTCCACCAGGAGGAAGGCTTGGTAGTTGTTATCCAGACAGTAGGAGTCCCGGGACGTGTTGGGAATATAGTAATCAGCTGGGAAACTGCCCTGGAAAGAGTGAGAGAGAGAAAGGGAGGCGCTAGAGGGAGTGCATTGTTTTGTTTTTTTAACTGGATGGAGCACAAAGAAGGTATCATGACCATATTTTGAATGTATCTTTTTTATTAGTTTAAACCCGTCAGCCGCCGTTTACAGTGGATGTGTCTCAATCCCTAGTGAGTGTCTAAGTAGGCTGTCTAGGTAGTGAGTGTGTAAGTATCAGTGTTCTCTCCTCATCTCTCCTCATAAAACAGATTACTGAGACGCTCTAGTTAGAGAGAGACTGCGTCACGGCTTGTTCCCCCCACTGCGGCACGCCACCGGTGGTTTAGCTGGTTGCTAAGCTACCAGCCGGCATCCAAAACAATAGCCCGAGGTTTAAAAATCCGCTAGCATAGATGCTAATGTCTGGAGTATAAAGTGTAAATGGTGAAGGACTCGTTACAGAGTTGATAATAAAATACTGTTTTGTGTGATTATATGACCAGAAACACATTAAAACTCCAGAGAGAATCAAAATAACTCACATTTTAAAACCACTTCACTGCTCCTAGATTAGCCTGTGTTGCATCATGGGATTGTCTTCGATGCTTCTTTAAAATCAGGTCTAAATAAGGTTTCTCAGTAGACAGCCCACCCTCACAGAGCACACAGAGCTAAACCAGTTAAGACTGACCACTCTGGAACGAATCTACCCGCTTGCTCTGGTAGATCGGACTCTTAGACTACAGCACAACCGACACCAGCAGGATGTCACTCTGTTCAGTCGACAAGACAGAACACAGTGGGTGAGTTAACCAATCAGAGCAGAATGAATGTATTGGGAGGCGGGGCTTAAGGATGCAGGAGCTTTAACAGAGCGCCCCAACCAGGTTCATGTTTTTGTTAGACTGCATACATTCGATCTTGTTAGTTTGGGCTTCACACTGTAACTTAGCAACAGCACTAAAGAACTCGTCATCATCTCTGTGGGCTACGCCCCCCTGCCCTCGGCACTGATTGGTTAGCAGACGGGGGCGGGGCACAGACGGCCACTTCTGCTTTCCGTATGTGAGAGTATAAATATGATAGATCTCTCCTCTATTAGCATGGCTGACTTCTCTTCCTCCTTTTCTTCTTCTTTTGTTCACTGGATGACGCTCAGGTGATCAAACTCACAGTGAAAGAGGATCCGTGTCCTGTTAAGGGGTACGTGTGGTTGTAGAGAACATGTACAGGAGGGATTCTCACTCTTACCTCTGAGTGGACCAGCTGCTCCCGGCGGTACACAAGACCCCACGGGGCGATGCCTATAGCCACCACTTTAGTGAGAGAGTCCGAGGAGGCTGCGGTGGCGTGATCCCTCACGGCCTCGCCTAGAAAGCGACCCACACCCGCCCGCAGACCTCCAGACAGGATCCACGCGCCTGCACATGTGGAGATAAGAGATCAGTACAACATGATATCATACACAGTGCTGGTGGATAGCATGATCTCCACAGTAAGCGTGTGCTCACACCAGCGTGTCCCGTTCGTTTGACTAGTGTGGGCACAGTTCAGCTGGTCTGATCACTAACGGGCCTGAGCTCTGAACAAGAAAGCGTAAGTGCTTCTGTGCCTGCCCCACCAGCAGAGGGTGCAAGGCGTCCAGAGTGACCAGGCAGCATTGTATCCCAAATCTTTCCCATAGAGAATTAATAGGATGAAAAAGTACACGCCAATCTACTGAACTTCTGCTCGACAGACGGACACCACTTAACATACACTGACTCGGAGTGGACCCCCGACCACGACTGCAGTGTTGATTTTACCTGCACTCGTCTGTTTGTCTTTTTTTTCCATCCCTCTTTCCCCCCCCATAGAGTCCCATTCAAACCTCATGGTTTCTTGTAACCTACAGCCTCCAAACTGTCTGTACTCACTCAGATCCCCTAACTCTAATCCACAGACACACCGACCAGCGCTCCTCTATTTGTCGTTTATTCATCCCTCGTTCCTCCCATACTATTCCATTCATTTTCAACCGAACCCAAACATTACGGTTTCGTTCGACCTACAGCCACCAAATCGTCTATACTCACTCAGAGCAGATCCCCAACCTCTAATCCCCAGACACACCGACCAGCGCTCCTCTATTTGCCATTTATTCATCCCTCGTTCCTCCCATACTATTCCATTCATTTTCAACCGAACCCAAACATTACGGTTTCGTTCGACCTACAGCCACCAAGCTGCCAGATCCCCAACCTCTAATCCACAGACCAGCACCCCGAGAAGTAATTCAGCAGAAGGTCAGCAGAGTTGTATTTGCTATGGTGGACAGTTAGAATTCATCACTTACTACTGATTCACGTCCCTCTTTTAGCCTGTTCTACTGGCTATGAGGTCACACCCAACGGCAAAGCCCACTGAAACATACTTAAAAGATTCCCACCACTGAGCAACTGAGCAATTCTCTCCCACTCTATTAGGTCGAGGAACCTGCTCACATGCTCACAGGTCACGTCTGTCTTCTGTATCTGGAAAACCTCCAACATACAAATCAATTTACAACCACATCACTGATAAAGCTCCACACGTGGGAATCTCAGCATCATGCGGTGATCTTAACCACAGCTGCCCGTCACGTGCTCACCTCGAGGAGCGAAGAGGAAGTTACATTGGACTCATAAAACCTGTACACAGTCAAACTCTATAGACGGTGTTCAGCCAATCCAGGTACAGCTCACTATCATAGGTCAGCCAGTAAAAAGCTCTGCAGCAGCTACTTAAAGAAGCAGATAAACAAAGTGTCCTGAAAGCAGCTGTCCAGAAATACTACTGCTGTTATTCCTACTGTTGCTTAAACAATACTACTCTTTTTTACACACTCTTCCAAGCGAGCACTCCCATTGGTTGGAACATTAGGAGCTGGGCTGAAGGCCCTGCACGCTGGATTAACTGCCAATATTAATAAGGGCCAGTCTATGAAAAGGGCAGTCTAGTCCTTCTGGACGTTCTAGATATGGAGTTAGGAGTCACTGCAAAGTGCACAGTCCCTCCTCCTCCCTCTTCACTCCTTACCAGTCTAGAAGAGAGGTTTCTATCAATCTAGGACCCTGTCCTCTCTAAGAGCGTCCCCAGTGGTGAAACAGCGCTAATGTTAACACTTGTTCTGCATGTCAACTTCAGTAGATATAGCAGCATTACAGCGATCACCTCTCACCATTACAGCGATCACCTCTCACCATTACAGCGATCACCTCTCACCATTACAGCGATCACCTCTCACCATTACAGCGATCACCTCTCACCATTACAGCGATCACCTCTCACCATTACAGCGATCAACTCTCACCATTACAGCGATCACCTCTCACCATTACAGTGATCACCTCTCACCATTACAGCGATCACCTCTCACCATTACAGCGATCACCTCTCACCATTACAGTGATCACCTCTCACCATTACAGCGATCACCTCTCACCATTACAGCGATCAACTCTCATCATTACAGCGATCACCTCTCACCATTACAGTGATCACCTCTCACCATTACAGCGATCACCTCTCACCATTACAGCGATCACCTCTCACCATTACAGCGATCACCTCTCACCATTACAGCGATCACCTCTCACCATTACAGCGATCACCTCTCACCATTACAGTGATCAACTCTCACCATTGCAGTGATCACCTCTCACCATTACAGCGATCACCTCTCACCATTACAGCGATCACCTCTCACCATTACAGCGATCACCTCTCACCATTACAGCGATCACCTCTCACCATTACAGCGATCAACTCTCACCATTACAGTGATCAACTCTCACCATTACAGCGATCACCTCTCACCATTACAGCGATCACCTCTCACCATTACAGTGATCACCTCTCACCATTACAGTGATCACCTCTCACCATTACAGTGATCAACTCTCACCATTACAGTGATCAACTCTCACCATTACATTGATCAACTCTGACCATTACAGCGATCAACTCTCATCATTACAGTGATCACCTCTCACCATTACAGTGATCAACTCTCACCATTGCAGTGATCAACTCTCACCATTACAGTGATCACCTCTCACCATTACAGCGATCAACTCTCATCATTACAGTGATCACCTCTCACCATTACAGCGATCACCTCTCACCATTACAGTGATCAACTCTCACCATTACAGTGATCAACTCTCACCATTACAGTGATCAACTCTCACCATTACAGTGATCAACTCTCACCATTACAGCGATCAACTCTCACCATTACAGTGATCAACTCTCACCATTACAGCGATCAACTCTCACCATTACAGCGATTGATAGACACCAGCAGAAAGTGTGTACCTGTGCTCTGGGCGGCCCGGACCAATCCCTGCCTCAGGACATCTCGCACCGAGGTTTTAACCTTGGACTTCCTGACACCACCTGCAACCGACAACACCAGGTTTGGCTTAGGCAGCCCCCAGTAGGTGGTCATGATGGTGTAGGCGGTAGCAGGTGGGGTATCCGAGGAGAGGCGCAGGAACTGGAGTAGATGGAACAAAAAAAAAATCAGCATTAATACACAGTGGAGTCACATTATTATGACCACCACAGACAGAAGCTAGACAGACTGGGAGACTCAATAAGGTCCCACAGATGCTCAGTTGGGTTTAAGTCTGGGGAATTAGGGGTCCAGGGTAGTACTTGGAAGTCTTGCTCAGCTCTTCCAACCAGTGTGGGACATTTCTAGTCGTGTGTCGTGTCTCATTGTCTTGCTGGAAGATCCCATCCACCCCAGAGAAGACCATCAGCATGTATGGTGTACGTGATCTGCAAGGATGGATTCAGACCCAAATCTGTTGAGAGTGTCTTCTACTTGGATAAAACCTTCCTCAGCACATAACGCTGCCACCTACGTGCTGCCGCCGTCCAAAGTAGAAAGTGGTTATAATAACGTCACCAAATAATCCAATGATTGGCATCAGTATCAGCCAGCAATGGCATATCCCTGCATCTCTACTCCACACCATCCTGCAAACCCCACCATGATCCAGAGGTTAGAATTCCCAGGATTCCAGAACTCCAATGTACTATGGAATGAAGAGCAAACAGAGTGGGACTCACGTAGCTGTGTCTTTTGCTGGCTCCGGCGAACTCCACCTCTCCGAAAGCATCAGTGGGAGCCTCGGCGGAGTGCTTAGAACTTTCCCAGTGACTGACGATAGCGCTGCTGAAGTAATCGTTCAGAGTGACCGAGTCATGATGGTCCCTCTTCCTTCCACACTGACACAGGCTCCCATTGCTGCAGGACGACAAGCATATATCCATTATGTGTGCTTTAGGATTCCCTTACCTTATCAAAGGGTTGATAACAGGTCAAAAGTCAAAGGGTTGGGCACACCTACCTGAGTGGGAATATATATACATATATATATATACACTACCGCTCAAAAGATCACTTAGCAATTAATGTAATTGTATCAGATGATTTTTAAAGAATAAAAATGTTTGTATTAAAGTCTATTTTTGTATAGAGGCTTATTTTACATATAGTCTATTATCAGTAATTCTCAGTCCTCTGTCTAAATCTCCTGGTACGACCACCAATCCAAGTTAAGGATGTTATTGGACTAATTGGTTGTTAGGACACTCTTGATCAATTGTGATGCACAGCTGAAAAACATTCTACTAATAAGTGAGTATAAAAGGGAGAACAACATTCTAGGTTAGTTTAGTATCTGGAGATCAGCAGTTGATGGCTTGCTGACCGACTCACAATGACCAGAAAGAAACAACTTTCTTTAGAGACCCGTCAGTCCATTGTTGTGTTAAGGAAGAAGATACGCCATTAAAACAAGAACATTTCACTGTGATCCCAAACTTTTCAGCGGTAGTGTATATATATATATATATATATATATATATATATATATATATATATATATATATATATATATATATATATATATATGAGCTATAAAATAAAACCCCCAAAATTAAAGCTTTAGCGAAAGTTTGTTTTGTCAGATTGAGATCTCACTGTGTACACTATACTGTCCAGACAGCAGTGTCCTGTGGGCGGCGTCCTGTGTCCAATGATGAAGGACTAGAGAACACAAACTGTGCAGCAGCAGATGAGCTACTGTCTCTGACTTTACATCTACAAGGTGGACCAGCAAGTAGTAGGAGTGTCTAATAGAGTGGACAGTGAGTGGACACAGTGTTTAAACACTCCTGACAGTAGCTCATCTGCTGCTGCACAGTCTGTGTTCCTCTAGTCCTTCATCAGTGGCCACAGGACACTGTGGGTTGAAAGTGTCCACTCACGCTAGCACGTCCATGTCACTGCAGTGCAGTGCTGAGAATGACCCACCTCCCTAATAGTATCTGCTCTGTGGTGGTCCTGTGGGGGTCCTGACCATTAAAGAACAGAGTAATAAAGTATACAGAGAATCAGATGAACTACAGTCTGTAGGTGGAGCTCCTGTATGGTCAGTGGAGCTGATACAGTGGACAGTAAGTGTAGATACAGGGATCTGGTTTTAATGAATTGGTTAATCTGTGTATTGTTTATTGTTTGTTTATTATATATTATTTACTTGTTTTATTTGACTTGGCTCGTATGTGTGAGGGTTACTGTCTACATGAAAAGAGTAGGATGTATATCTAGCAGGTCAGAACTACAGAAACGGGTTTAGTTTCCAGCAGACCAGAGCAGGCAGGACTGGCTTCACACACACAGTAATTTTCATAACAGACCTGTGTGTGTGTGTGTGTGTGTGTGTGTGTGTATGTTATGTTTCTATACAGTGATGCGTCTGTAAAGAGGCTGTTTGCAAAAATAGAACAAGATCATGCAAATCACACACCTGCAGGTCGGGCGTAACCTGAACAGTGATGTCTCACCTGAACGAATCCTCCACGAACGTCGTGCACACTCTCTTCTTGACTATGTTCGGAATCCAGCTCTGAAATCAGACGTGGACGTGAATTTAATTGTAAAGCTTAAAGCTTAAAGGAGTCAGATCTGTTCACAGTGGTGGTGAATGGAACCAGACGCCCACCTCTAAAAGCTCCTCACAGAAGGTTATTACAGTAGATGTTATGTAGAACTGTATTTATATTGTAAACAGTGTAGCAATAAAAGTTCATGTGAGTTCACTGGATAGTAAATACAAAGTGTATATTTGTGTTGTAGACAAGTTGACTCCTGGTTCTCATCACCACCACTGTAACCATCATCACCACCACCACTGTAAACACCATTACTTTAATCATCACCACCACTGTAACCATCATCACCACCACTGTAACCATCATTACCACCACTGTAACCATCACCACCACTGTAACCATCATCACCACCACTGTAACCATCATTACCACCACTGTAACCATCACCACCACTGTAACCATCATCACCACCACCACCACTGTAAACACCATTACTTTAATCATCACCACCACTGTAACCATCATCACCACCACTGTAACCATCATTACCACCACTGTAACCATCATTACCACCACTGTAACCATCATCACCACCACCACCACTGTAAACACCATTACTTTAATCATCACCACCACTGTAACCATCATCACCACCACCACCACCACTGTAAACACCATTACTTTAATCATCACCACCACTGTAACCATCATCACCACCACCACCACCACTGTAAACACCATTACTTTAATCATCACCACCACCACCACTGTAAACACCATTACTTTAATCATCACCACCACTGTAACCATCATCACCACCACCACCACCACTGTAAACACCATTACTTTAATCATCACCACCACTGTAACCATCATCACCACCACTGTAACCATCATTACCACCACTGTAACCATCACCACCACTGTAACCATCATCACCACCACCACCACTGTAAACACCATTACTTTAATCATCACCACCACTGTAACCATCATCACCACCACTGTAACCATCATTACCACCACTGTAACCATCATTACCACCACTGTAACCATCCCCGCCACTGTAACCATCATCACCACCACCACTGTAAACACCATTACTTTAATCATCACCACCACTGTAACCATCATCACCACCACTGTAACCATCATTACCACCACTGTAACCATCATCACCACCACTGTAACCATCATTACCACCACTGTAACCATCACCGCCACTGTAACCATCATCACCACCACCACCACTGTAAACACCATTACTTTAATCATCACCACCACTGTAACCATCATCACCACCACTGTTACCATCATCACTACCACCACCACTGTAAACACCATTACTTTAATCATCACCACCACTGTAACCATCATCACCACCACTGTAACCATCACCACCACTGTAACCATCACCACCACTGTAAGCACCATCACCACCACTGTAAACACCATCACCACCACTGTAACCATCACCACCACTGTAAACACCATCACCACCACTGTAAACACCATCACCACCACTGTAACCATCACCACCACTGTAAACACCATCACCACCACTGTAAACACCAACACCACCACTGTAACCATCACCACCACTGTAACCATCACCACCACTGTAACCATCACCACCACTGTAAACACCATCACCACCACTGTAAACACCATCACCACCACTGTAACCATCATCACCACCACTGTAAACACCATCACCACCACTGTAACCATCACCACCACTGTAAACACCATCACCACCACTGTAAACACCATCACCACCACTGTAACCATCACCACCACTGTAAACACCATCACCACCACTGTAAACACCAACACCACCACTGTAAGCATCATTACCATCATCACCACCACTGTAAGCATCATTACCATCATCACCACTGTAAACTCCCCCTTTAACGACGAGCATGCTACACTGTATGTTGAAATAATGAGTATTTTCTCAAAATATTCACTTCATATTTTCAATAAGCTTCTTTTCAAAATGCTAATTAGTATCTTGAAGTAATAAAAATAGTAAAACATCTTAAAATAATGACTTAGTAACTTGAAATACCAAATTAGTAACTCAACATAATGATTTAATATCTCAAAATATCTTAGACTAACAACTAAGTAACTCGAAATGACAACTTAGTAACTCAAAATAATGACTTAGTAACTTGAAATATCTTTAAATAATGACTTGTCTTCTTAAAATACTGACTTTTTGTCTTGAAATATTCTTATTTTCTCAAAATATGAATTAGTATCTTGAAGTATTATTTTTAAAAATGTTTAAATAGTTTTTGCTGAGATTTTGAACACGTGGTGGACTTCCCCTTTAAAGACTAGCCTACGCTACACTGTAGAGGCTGCTGAGTTTCAGGTATCACGGCTAATGGAGATCACAGCCGGGGTGAAGTAGCCCCCGCACTGCGGCGCTGTACTGGTCAGATCGGTGACCCCGGTCAGGCGGCTGCTGACGTATTAGTGTAGAAACAGCGCTCGTTCCGCGTGAAGACCTCTCAGGTCTCCGTCGTGCGCGCGAACAGGCTGATCTCCTGCAGACACATTCCTCCGCTCTCCGCTTCTCCTTCTCCTACAAACCCACCAGGTCTTTGTCTGTCCGCGCTAATCCTGCTCCTCCTCCTCCTCCTCCTCCTCCTCCTCCGTCCACCTCCTTCTCGCTCATGTCGAGTTTTAGGCGCGAGCAAAACTCCAGACGAGCCCAGAAGCCACTTTAGTCCCAACTAGGAAGTCCGGCTTACTTCTTCATTCCTGCGCGTGTGTCTGTACCTGCGCTCGGGCAGGTTGGGCCACTGAGCTGGGTGTGGCCAGAGCTGCCGCGCGAGCTGGAGAAGATCGAGAAGACAGAGAGGAAAGGATCTCTCAGATCTTCTCGGTCAGAGCTTCTCAGCTCGGCTGGTAAGAACGGGCGGAGCAGCGACGGAGCCACGACCCCCGGAGTTAAAGTGACCTGGACAGAAATAAACGACCACCTAGAAAAATACCTGCACACAGCAGAGCAGGACACATACAAGACCCTCTCAGAGAGGAGAACTGATCTGCTCTTCTTTCTCCTCCTCTCTGACAGGCAGTGTGGAAGTTGTGACGTAGTATCTTAAAATGACGCCGTATTTTTATTTTCTGAAAACATCTTGAAATAATAATTTGTTTTCTGAAAACGTTGACTTATTTTCTAATAATCTAATAAACTTTCTAATAATAACTTATTTTCTCCAAATATTAATTTAATATATCAAAATGTTACTTATTTGCTCAAGAATATTTATTTAGTTTCTTGAATAATTGACTTATTTGGCCAAAAAATGTAATTAGTAAACCAAAATATTTACTTAGTACCTCAAAATATTGACTTATTATCTCAAACTATTGATGTATTATCTCAAAATATTCACTTATTATCTCAAAATATTAACTTATTATCGCAAACTATTGATGTATTATCTCAAAATATTCACTTATTATCTCAAAATATTGACTTATCTCAAAATATTGACTTATTATCTCAAATTATTGATTTATTTTCTCAAAATATTGACTTATTATCTTAAACTATTGATTAATTATCTCAAACTATTGATTTATTATCTCAAAATATTAACTTATCTCAAAATATTGACATATTATCTTAAACTATTGATTTATTATCTCAAAATATTGACTTATTATCTCAAACTATTGCCTTATTTTCTCAAAATATTGACTTATTATCTTAAACTATTGACTTATTATCTCAAAATATTGACTTATTGTCTCAAAATATTTACTTATTATCTCAAAATATTGACATATTTGGACAAAATATTTATTTTGTATTATTCTATAGTTATTTATTTTGCTGAAATACTTGGTCAGTATCTTGAAATGTCTTAACGTAATGATTGTTTTCTTAAAATATTGACTTAATATCTCAAAATAATGACTTATTGTCTCAAACAATTGAATTCATATTTCGCAATAATGACATTTTTAATTAAAAAATGAGTTATATTGTTGAAATACTGACCTATTACCGCAAAACAATGACTTATTCTCTCAAAATATTCCTAATAAATATAGTTAAACAGATCTTTTTAATAGATTATTTTAAATAGTTACGCCATGTCATTTAAATAGTAAATTGAAATGTATTATTAAGAATTATTAATGGCTTCTGTCCAGGGTGTCCTGGGATAGACTCCAGCACCCCACACGACCCGTAAGGATTAATAATGTAGAAGCTGAAGAGTCATAATTAACAGTCTTAACAGAGAAGACGATGAAGCACAGTTACTGTTTATTTATCACAATTAACACATTATTATTATTATTATTAATAAAATACAAATGGCATAGAACTGTATATCTGAGTAAGTGTGATTAAACAAGTAGCTGCATAGTGAATAAAAACAATGTATAATTTTATTAATATACAATATTAGAGTTTCTTATATTAACATATAAAACACATCCGTATATATAACATATATAAATATATATATATATATAAAAGCTCTATAGAAAGTTATAAACAGTTACAGCAGCTAAAACACACGAGCTTATTGAGCAGCTCAGTGAACAATCATGTCGTCTGTAATCATTTCTCTTTTTTTTACAGGCCTTTTAAAGTACCGAAGCCGTCCAGCACCGTCCTGTCCGTCCAGCACTGAGGTCTCTGGCTGATCTTGAAGAACTTGATCCAGGAAACCCCGCCGTGCAGTGCAGGTCCTCGTCCTGTCCGCGCTGACCGCTCTAGCGGCCGTAGCCGTTGGGGTCGCCTGCGTTTTTGGACTGCTGCTTTCCCTGACTCTGTCCGAAATTATACAGCGTGCTGGCCAGGTTGTGTACCTGACACGTCCCGAACTGGCAGCCCTTCTGCACCGCCCGCCTGCTCCTCCCGCTGGGGAGACAGAAGGAGTCACACTCGTTAAATGGAGTCATCAGCCAAAGTGGTGAAATGGTTAAAGGAGCAATGTGTGGGGTTTTTTTTATTTAAAAATTGTTACCAGAATGTGAAGAAATAACAGTTTAGAAGGTTTAGATATCTGCTAGTTAGCATGCTAACCAGTTAGCACCTAGCCCATCCATATATATATATATATATATATATATATATATATATATATATATATATATATATATATATATATATATATATATATATAGTGTTTCGTAATTGATTTCCTTGGATCTTAAACAAATCACAATGTCACAAATTCAAATCAGAATCAATCAGTGTAGGATTTACAGCCCATTGAAGGACCGTGCTCATATGTAAATGAGCTGTGTTCTGATTGGCTTGGCGGCTCTGCATAGAGTCTCATTATAGTCAGACAGAAACGTGTGGATCCTTCAGAAGCCGCTTTCTGCTGACATATTAGAAAGTCACACGTATGTTTGCAGTAAAACTGATTTGAAATGAAATTGAATTCAATTGAAAATTAAATTTGTGGTTAAATGGAGTCGAATAGTCAAAGTGGTGAAATGGTTAAAGGAGCAATGTGTGTGTTTTAGATTTAAAAATTGTTACCAGAATATGAAGATATAACAATTTTGAAGGTACATCAAAGATGTGTACGTATCACGGCAACAGAGATATCTGCTACAGTTAGCACCCAGCCTATCCATATATATATATATAATTATTGCAATCAATCAATGTAGGATTTACAGCCCCTTTAAGACCTGTGCTCATATGTAAATGAGCTGTGTTCCGATTGGCCTAGCAGCCCTGCATAGAGGCTCATTCCTATAGCTGTTATGGTCGGACAGAAACCCACAGAAAAGTTTGGACCCTTCTGAAGCCACTGGCTTCCAAACAGGCTGATGGGGCAGTAGCGTGTAAATATGTGTGCATGGCTGTGACATCACAACTCCTTTTAAAGAGCTTTAAACCTGCAGTTTTTTGTGGTCATATTTCTGAACTGCATGGTGTAAGACTTTAACCACAAGACTCAGCAAAATAAGATTGAAATGAAAAAAGTAAAGAAAATGTAAAATATGTTGTTCACTCACCGGATGGACTTGATGAGGATGTCTTCCAGCAGTGCAGGAACCGCGGGCTGGTGATGTGCCGTGTCTGGCATCAGTCTGGGTGATGTGACCAACTGTTCCGTCTCCTGTGGGCCATGTATGCGCAAGTTGGGGTCTGTCTGTGGCCTGTAGGCAATGAAAACTTGTAAGGGTGGGTGATACAGGAAAAATATGATCTATATATATATATATATATATACACTACCACTCAAAAGTTTAGGATCACTTTAGAATTTCATTTCATGCCATTTTAATGCAATTCACAAACAATATTGTCCATTTCACAATGAATGTAAGTGTATTAGATGATTTTTAAAGAATAAAAATATTTGTATTAAAGTATTTTTG
Organism: Megaleporinus macrocephalus; assembly: GCA_021613375.1. Classification (NCBI taxonomy): domain Eukaryota; kingdom Metazoa; phylum Chordata; class Actinopteri; order Characiformes; family Anostomidae; genus Megaleporinus; species Megaleporinus macrocephalus. Next base: position 41,390,501 of record CM038715.1, read on the forward strand.
TATAGATGTTTATTTTGCATATAGTTCTATTATCAGTAATTCTCAGTCCTCTGTCTAAATCTCCTGGTACGGCCACCAATCCAAGTTAAGGATGTTATTGGGTTAATTGGTTGTTAGGACACTCTTGATCAATTGCTCAAATATATATATATATATATATATATATATATATATATATATATATATATATATATATATATATATATATATATATATATATATATTGCTATAACAGTAACATATCATCACTGTCCAAAGAAAAACGTGTCTCCATTTTTGTCCATTTTTATTTTTCGACATCATTTCAACAGAGTGTCTGTTGTTTACATTGTCCCAAAATTTCATGATGAATGGACCAATAGAAATTCTCCAAAATGGCTTGGAAAAAATTTTGGTTCCATTGACTTCCATTGAAAATAAAGACACATTTTGTCCTCTCCTGTAAAGTTGCCATTTTAGAGATACTTCTTTTTCATTGGACATCGACGATAGCATCATAACTGTCCTCACCTCTGCGAGAGTCTGACCGCCGCAGCTGTGGTCACAGGCGTGTACAACAACAGCAGCACAGCCACCTCCATCATGCCATGACCTGGAAGGCAGGGAGTTATAAAATAAGGCCTATTACACAATCGCTGTGAACCCATCAGCTCCAGGGGGGGCTGTCGGTTATGCAGCACCGGCATGTGACGCATGTGCCTCGACGCGACGTGGCATGTCTGATACGTACAACCAAACCCCAGCCAGCATGGTAATTACTACAGTACCAGTAAAAAAAGTCATTGATAGTTTATTAAGACGCGTGGAGATCTCAGTTCACTCACCTCGTCTTCCTCTCCATGAGTGAGCCTGACGAGAAGAAGTCCTGCTAGAGCTCTGTGAGGAAACCATCACAGTCAGACGCCTGATGCTGGAGAGGAACTCTGTCGGGATAAGTGAAGTTGTAACAGCTGGAGGCATCTCAGCCCGTATTTATATCCTGGAGGTGAGAGGGAGGGGTCATCATGGGGGGGAACGCCCTCCGTGCACTCCATTGACCTTTTGCCCTCCCTGAATAAGTTAGATACTTGTTCAAAGGTTTCCCTCCCAGTGTTAGAAAGTATTATATAATTTAATACTGTAAACAGTGTTTAATTCTATATTTAACTGAAATAAAACTGTTATTGTCTGTTAATAGGAACTTACTGGATTCCAATCGTTCTTATATAAGGTATTCAGGATGTTGATTTTATTAGAACTTCTTAATGTTCCACATCTTCTTTGGTGATTTGTAGCATCACCTGCTGCTCTGGACGCTCATGTTAGAAAGTCAGTCATATGTTTACAGTGAAACTAGTTTGAAATGAAATTATTAGTTAAATAGAGATATAGACAAACAGTTCAAGTGGTGAAATGGTTGAAGGAGCAATTTGTTTTTAGATTTAAAATGATCAAAGAATCATCTTGCTTTTGCCATTGTAGATTAAAGGTGCAATATGTAAGATTTTTATGTTAAAACATTTCTAAATTGACAAAAATACTTAACAGAATGTAAAGAAATAACAGTTTAGAGACTGTTTAAAGACATCTATGTATCATGTTGGCAGAGATAGCTATTGAAGTTATTGAGGCCCCAGCCCATCCTGTCTCGTAATACCACTTGGTACCTGACGAGGTGTTAGTGAGTGACTGTAGTACCACTTTGTACCTGAAGAGGTGATAGTGAGTCACTGTAGTATCACTTTGTACCTGAAGAGGTGATAGTGAGTCACTGTTGTACCACTTTGTACCTGGAGAGGTGATAGTGAGTCACTGTAGTATCACTTTGTACCTGAAGAGGTGATAGTGAGTCACTGTAGTATCACTTTGTACCTGAAGAGGTGATAGTAAGTCACTGTAGTACCACTTTGTACCTGAAGAGGTGATAGTGAGTCACTGTAGTATTACTTTGTACCTGAAGAGGTGATAGTAAGTCACTGTAGTACCACTTTGTACCTGAAGAGGTGATAGTGAGTCACTGTAGTATTACTTTGTACCTGAAGAGGTGATAGTGAATCACTGTAGTATCACTTTGTACCTGAAGAGGTGATAGTGAGTCACTGTAGTATCACTTTGTACCTGAAGAGGTGATAGTAAGTCACTGTAGTACCACTTTGTACCTGAAGAGGTGATAGTGAGTCACTGTAGTATTACTTTGTACCTGAAGAGGTGATAGTGAATCACTGTAGTATTACTTTGTACCTGAAGAGGTGATAGTGAGTCACTGTAGTATCACTTTGTACCTGAAGAGGTGATAGTGAATCACTGTAGTATTACTTTGTACCTGAAGAGGTGATAGTGAGTCACTGTAGTATCACTTTGTACCTGAAGAGGTGATAGTAAGTCACTGTAGTATTACTTTGTACGTGAAGAGGTGATAGTAAGTCACTGTAGTACCACTTTGTACCTGAAGAGGTGATAGTGAATCACTGTAGTATTACTTTGTACCTGAAGAGGTGATAGTGAGTCACTGTAGTATCACTTTGTACCTGAAGAGGTGATAGTAAGTCACTGTAGTATCACTTTGTACCTGAAGAGGTGATAGTAAGTCACTGTAGTACCACTTTGTACCTGAAGAGGTGATAGTGAATCACTGTAGTATTACTTTGTACCTGAAGAGGTGATAGTGAATCACTGTAGTACCACTTTGTACCTGAAGAGGTGATAGTGAATCACTGTAGTATCACTTTGTACCTGAAGATGTGATAGTAAGTCACTGTAGTATTACTTTGTACCTGAAGAGGTGATAGTGAATCACTGTAGTATTACTTTGTACCTGAAGAGGTGATAGTGAGTCACTGTAGTATCACTTTGTACCTGAAGAGGTGATAGTAAGTCACTGTAGTACCACTTTGTACCTGAAGAGGTGATAGTGAGTCACTGTAGTATTACTTTGTACCTGAAGAGGTGATAGTGAATCACTGTAGTATCACTTTGTACCTGAAGAGGTGATAGTGAATCACTGTAGTATCACTTTGTACCTGAAGAGGTGATAGTGAGTCACTGTAGTATCACTTTGTACCTGAAGAGGTGATAGTAAGTCACTGTAGTACCACTTTGTACCTGAAGAGGTGATAGTGAGTCACTGTAGTATTACTTTGTACCTGAAGAGGTGATAGTGAATCACTGTAGTATCACTTTGTACCTGAAGAGGTGATAGTGAATCACTGTAGTATCACTTTGTACCTGAAGAGGTGATAGTGAGTCACTGTAGTATCACTTTGTACCTGAAGAGGTGATAGTAAGTCACCGTAGTATCACTTTGTACCTGAAGAGGTGATAGTGAGTCACTGTAGTATCACTTTGTACCTGAAGAGGTGATAGTAAGTCACTGTAGTATCACTTTGTACCTGAAGAGGTGATAGTGAGTCACTGTAATACCACTTTGTACCTGAAGAGGATTAAAAGGATGAAGTTTGACGCTAAACTTGTTTCTTCTAGACTGGTAAGGAGTGAAGATGGAGGCGGGGGAGGCATTTTCTGGTGATATGTTGCCCCCTATTGATGGGAGTATGAATTTGACAGGTTGTGTCAGGTTACATACTGCTCCTTTAACTGAGCTTTCTTTACGGTGGTGCTGATAAAAACCACAATGTGTTAAAACACATTTAATTACTTTAATAACTACTGGTGGGCGGACACGTCAGCTGAAACAGGAGCAGTTAAGCAGTACTAAATCTAAAAAGTTCTTCAGGCACTATTTTCCCTTTAAACGCCTGCAAACCTCTGAAGACAGCTTATCAGACGTCTGGTTCCATTCACCACCACTGTGAACGATTCTCAGCGGAGCGTTTCACATCAGAACACTTTAAACGACTTTGTTTACATCAGATTTTGGAAAACTGTTCCTCGTTAATGTTAATAAACCTACAGTAACCCCCGCCTGCCTCCTCCTCCTCCTCCTCCTCCCCCTCCTCCTCCTCTAGTCCTTGCTCGTCAGCCGAGGGGATTGTTTCTAAAGGACCGGTTCGCTTCCCTCACCTGCCGGAAACCAGCCTCCTTAAAATAAACCGTCTCCTCACACCAGCTTTCCTCCATCGCTCCCGTTTTTCCTGCTCCTTTTCCCCTGAGTCACTCCCGTCCGTGGCTTATCTGCGCCTCAGCCGGACCCCCTGAGAGGTCTGCTGATTGTGTACTGACTCCTTTTTTCCTTCTTCAACAACAGTAAGCATTACGAATGACAGTTTTCTGCTGATGTAACGTGTCAGCGCCGGCCGCGCGGTCAGGTTTCCAGGAATTTTGAGAGACGCTGCTCTGTCATCTGACATCGACCACGTAAGAGATGATTCAGAGATTTGGACGAGAGCCCCTTTCACCCCTCTTTCAATCCTCTATTCTTGTCTCTTCTCCACCCTCTTTTCCTTCACTACTCACTCACTCACTCACTCACTCTTTCCCTCGTTCCATTGTGCACTTTTCCTGCTCTGGACATCTGGAATTGTTTTCCTGTTCAAAATAACAGATCGTGTAATAAATACAAACACGCACAGACTTATTCACTGAGAGCTTCAGCACAGCGGACCCCCACATGCTCGTAGTGGGCTGACCGCTGCCGCTGTAATTACAGATGGCTTACAGACGGCCTTCGTAAGGAGGTGGGTCAGAGGTTAGCAGTGCTGCCCTGCACGAGATCTGGTTTGGAGAAGAGATTGAGGTTAAATGTGCTTCACATACTTTCACTGGTCAGCTTGATGCTCATCCAAACCTCCTCCAGCAGGTCTGGAACCAGAGCTCACACTCCACCAACACAGCTAATCAAATATGAACCATCTGAGAGAATCACAGAGAAGATCTACAAAAATTATATTCTAATCTATTTAAAACCAAAACATTCATAAATATAATAAACTGAATGTATTACACCATTTATAAAGAACTTTCAGTTGTATCAACACCCCTAAACCCTACATTTACACTAAACCCTACATCTACACTAAACACTACATTTACACTAAACACTAAACCCTACATCTACACTAAACCCTACATTTACACTAAACACTAACCCCTACATTTACACTAAACCCTACATTTACACTAAACCCTAAACCCTAACTCCTACATCTACACTAAACCCTACATTTACACTAAACACTAACTCCTACATCTACACTAAACCCTACATTTACACTAAACACTAACTCCTACATCTACACTAAACCCTACATTTACACTAAACACTAACTCCTACATTTACACTAAACCCTAAACCCTAACTCCTACATCTACACTAAACCCTACATTTACACTAAACACTAACTCCTACATCTACACTAAACCCTAAACCCTAACTCCTACATCTACACTAAACCCTACATTTACACTAAACCCTAAACCCTAACTCCTACATCTACACTAAACCCTACATTTACACTAAACCCTACATTTACACTAAATCCTACATTTACACTAAACCCTAAACCCTAACTCCTACATCTACACTAAACCCTACATTTACACTAAATCCTACATTTACACTAAACACTAACCCCTACATTTACACTAAACCCTAAACCCTAACTCCTACATCTACACTAAACCCTACATTTACACTAAACACTAACTCCTACATCTACACTAAACCCTACATTTACACTAAACACTAAACCCTACATCTACACTAAACCCTACATTTACACTAAACACTAACTCCTACATCTACACTAAACCCTACATTTACACTAAACACTAACTCCTACATCTACACTAAACCCTACATTTACACTAAACACTAACTCCTACATCTACACTAAACCCTACATTTACACTAAACACTAAACCCTAACTCCTACATCTACACTAAACCCTACATTTACACTAAACACTAACTCCTACATCTACACTAAACCCTACATTTACACTAAACCCTAAACCCTACATCTACACTAAACCCTACATTTACACTAAACACTAACTCCTACATCTACACTAAACCCTACATTTACACTAAACACTAACTCCTACATCTACACTAAACCCTACATTTACACTAAACCCTAAACCCTACATTTACACTAAACCCTACATTTACACTAAACACTAACTCCTACATCTACACTAAACCCTACATTTACACTAAACCCTACATTTACACTAAACCCTACATTTACACTAAACACTACATTTACACTAAACACTAACCCCTACATTTACACTAAACCCTACATTTACACTAAACCCTAAACCCTACATTTACACTAAACACTAACTCCTACATCTACACTAAACCCTACATTTACACTAAACACTAACTCCTACATCTACACTTAACCCTACATTTACACTAAACACTAACTCCTACATCTACACTAAACCCTACATTTACACTAAACCCTAAACCCTACATTTACACTAAACACTAACTCCTACATCTACACTAAACCCTACATTTACACTAAACCCTACATTTACACTAAACCCTAACCCCTACATTTACACTAAACCCTAACTCCTACATTTACACTAAACCCTACATTTACACTAAACCCTAACTCCTACATTTACACTAAACCCTAACCTCTACATTTACAGTAAACCCTAACCCCTACATTTACACTAAACCCTAACCCCTACATTTACACTAAACACTAACTCCTACATTTACACTAAACCCTAACCCCTACATCTACACTAAACACTAACCCCTACATTTACACTAAACACTAACCCCTACATTTACACTAAACCCTAACCTCTACATTTAAACTAAACCCTAACTCCTACATTTACACTAAACACTAACCTCTACATTTACACTAAACCCTAACTCCTACATTTACACTAAACCCTACATTTACACTAAACACTAACTCCTACATTTACACTAAACCCTACATTTACACTAAACACTAACTCCTACATTTACACTAAACCCTACATTTACACTAAACCCTAACTCCTACATTTACACTAAACCATACATTTACACTAAACACTAACTCCTACATTTACACTAAACACTAACTCCTACATTTACACTAAACCCTACATTTACACTAAACCCTAACTCCTACATTTACACTAACTCCTACATTTACACTAAACACTAACTCCTACATTTACACTAAACACTAACTCCTACATTTACACTAAACACTAACTCCTACATCTACACTAAACACTAACTCCTACATTTACACTAAACCCTAACCCCTACATTTACACTACACACTAACCCCTATATTTACACTAAACACTAACTCCTACATTTACACTAAACACTAACTCCTACATTTACACTAAACACTAACTCCTACATCTACACTAAACACTAACTCCTACATTTACACTAAACACTAACTCCTACATTTACACTAAACACTAACTCCTACATTTACACTAAACCCTACATTTACACTAAACCCTAACTCCTACATTTACACTAAACCCTACATTTACACTAAACACTAACTCCTACATTTACACTAAACACTAACTCCTACATTTACACTAAACACTAACTCCTACATCTACACTAAACACTAACTCCTACATTTACACTAAACCCTAACCCCTACATTTACACTACACACTAACCCCTATATTTACACTAAACACTAACTCCTACATTTACACTAAACAGTAACTCCTACATTTACACTAAACACTAACTCCTACATTTACACTAAACACTAACTCCTACATTTACACTAAACACTAACTCCTACATCTACACTAAACACTAACTCCTACATTTACACTAAACCCTAACTCCTACATTTACACTAAACCCTAACCTCTACATTTACAGTAAACCCTAACCTCTACATCTACACTAAACACTAACTCCTACATTTACCCACCACCCCACGAAAAAGATGCTATTTGATTGATTCTACTGTTTATAAGTACTGACTAATTCAGGTATCAGTAATCAGGGCTGTCCAGGTCATGCTGCAGTGTCTGACTGGCTGACCAGTGAGGAGCGAGTATTTCTTAGAAGTGATGATCTAGTAAACAGGATGTAGGGACGCAGCTGTGCAGGCCGGCCGGTGTTGTTTATATGACCACTCAGGTGTAGCGTGGTTCTAAAAGAGGGGCTGTTGTTTTCAGACTGTAATTTATGTGCGAGTGCGTCAGCGCGGAGGGTCCGAGCGGGGCTGGAGGGGCTCGACTCTGGTGTGAGTGTGCCGCCTGATTCTTTCCCTGTTTTTATCACACACATCCTGTTGTGGACGGCGGGTCAGTGCCAGTGGGACTGCGAGTGTGTGACCGGGGGTGTTTTTTGTTTTGCCCCGTGGGCACTGTTGTGTATCCTGTCAGGAAACTGGCTCTGCTGTATGACAGATTCACACACTCCGTCTCCCCCGTCGCTACTGTACACACACACACACAATCACACACACACACACACACACGCAATCTCACACACACACACACACATGCTACATTGTTTTTAGAACAAAGGTCAGTCTGGCTCTGGACAATATGATGATACATATCATCATCATGATCATCAGACTGGCCAACTCTGATGTTTCACAGCAGTGCTGCTGCTGGAGTGTTTAAACACTGTGTCCACTCACTGTCCACTCTATTAGACACTCCTACTACTTGCTGGTCCACCTTGTAGTGTGTGACAAGATGCTGCCCACAGGACACTGCCCATGGGACACCACCAACAGGACGCTGTCCACAGGACGCCGCCCAATAGATGTTGCCCACAGGACACTACCCACGGGACGCCACCAACAGGACACTGCCCACAGGATGCCGCCAACAGGACACTGCCCACAGGACGCCACCAACAGGACACTGCCCACGGGATGCCACCAACAGGACACTGCCCACAGGAGGCCACCAACAGGACATTGCCAGCAGGACACCCCAACAGGACACTGCCCACAGGACACCACCAACAGGACACTTCCCTCAGGACGCCACATACAGGACACTGCCCACAGGACGCCACCTACAGGACACTGCCCGCAGGACACCACCTACAGGACACTGCCCACGGGATGCCACCAACAGGACACTGCCCACGGGATGCCACCAACAGGACACTGCCTGCAAGACGCCACCAAAAGGACATTGCCAGCAGGACACCACCAACAGGACGCCACCTACAGGACACTGCCCACAGGAGGCCACCAACAAGACACTGCCCACATGATGCCATCAACAGGACATTGCCCACAGGACACCACCAACAGGACACTGCCTGCAAGACGCCACCAACAGGACACTGTAAACAAGACGCTACCCAAAAGTGCCTTATCCTCTCATACCAGCACAACACACTATAACACACCACCACCATTGGCTGTGTCACTGCAGTGCTGAGAATGATCCACCACCAAAAAAATATCTCCTCTGTGGGGGTCCTGACCATTAAAGAACAGGATAACAGTTCTTCTGTAAACTAGAACTACAAAGTGCTCCTACATGATCAGTGGAGCTGATACAGATCGACTGGTCTTAAGTATCTCAGATTATATATACTGTACTGTGTAACAGTCTGAAGCACCTGAGCAGAGTTTAAAAATCTTTATCTGATCAATAAGTGTTTGTTCACCAGTAAGAACAGCAGATTTGATTAGAACAGATGTAAATAATCCTACATACAATACAAAGTAACATGAATATGTTATTGTGAGAGAAGTAGATCAGATCTTGATCCAGTTTGAAGAACAAAGTTAGGTTCCAGATTTCTCCTGGACGCCCCAGACATTGTATGAATGTGTTCAGTTCCTTCAGCAGCAAATCTTGATTTATCTTAATGAAGTACTGAGCAGTCAAAGCAGGTATTAGATGAGAACTGATAATAATACTGGGTTGTTTAAGAGAAGCTTGGAAAGGGTTAAATAAACACACTGACGTATGTAAAAGTTAATGTACAGTACTGTGTATACAGTCTGTGTATATTCACTACTTCAAGGTTGCTATTAGCTCAAGTTCAGATATGCAGCTGACTGAGATTGGTGTTTGATGGTGTTCCTCTGGTATCGAGGGCCCCATAAAAAACACCTCCCACGTCCACCATCCACCAACACGAAGCTAAATTTGAACAGCGGATGGAAGGATGTGGTTTGATTCTCCTTAATCTAGTCCTCCCATCAGCATGAAGCAGCAAGAGCTGGAATTCATCAGACCAAGTCCAATGTACTCTCTACAACCACACGGACTTCACTACTGAATCCTTAAACCACTGAACCTCAGCAGATCCTGCAACTCAATACAAACACTATACACAACTCAACTAACATAACATACCATATATACCTTATACACAGGTAGGTGAAGGTAGTGTTACAGGTTACCTGTACACAGGTAGGTGAAGGTAGTGTTACAGTTTACCTGTACACAGGTAGGTGAAGGTAGTGTTACAGTTTACCTGTACACAGGTAGGTGAAGGTAATGTCACAGTTGACCTGTACACGGGTAGGTGAAGGTAGTGTTACAGTTTACCTGTACACAGGTAGGTGAAGGTAGTGTCACAGGTTACCTGTACACAGGTAGGTGAAGGTAGTGTCACAGGTTATCTGTACACAGGTAGGTGAAGGTAGTGTTACAGTTTACCTGTACACAGGTAGGTGAAGGTAGTGTCACAGGTTACCTGTACACAGGTAGGTGAAGGTAGTGTCACAGTTTACCTGTACACAGGTAGGTGAAGGTAGTGTTACAGTTTACCTGTACACAGGTAGGTGAAGGTAGTGTTACAGTTTACCTGTACACAGGTAGGTGAAGGTAGTGTCACAGGTTACCTGTACACAGGTAGGTGAAGGTAGTGTTACAGTTTACCTGTACACAGGTAGGTGAAGGTAGTGTCACAGGTTACCTGTACACAGGTAGGTGAAGGTAGTGTTACAGTTTACCTGTACACAGGTAGGTGAAGGCAGTGTTACAGTTTACCTGTACACAGGTAGGTAAAGGTAGTGTTACAGTTTACCTGTACACGGGTAGGTGAAGGTAGTGTTACAGTTTACCTGTACACAGGTAGGTGAAGGTAGTGTTACAGGTTACCTGTACACAGGTAGGTGAAGGTAGTGTTACAGTTTACCTGTACACAGGTAGGTGAAGGTAGTGTTACAGTTTACCTGTACACAGGTAGGTGAAGGTAGTGTCACAGGTTACCTGTACACAGGTAGGTGAAGGTAGTGTTACAGTTTACCTGTACACAGGTAGGTGAGGGTAGTGTTACAGGTTACCTGTACACAGGTAGGTGAAGGTAGTGTTACAGTTTACCTGTACACAGGTAGGTGAAGATAGTGTTACAGTTTACCTGTACACGGGTAGGTGAAGGTAGTGTTACAGTTTACCTGTACACAGGTAGGTGAAGGTAGTGTTACAGGTTACCTGTACACAGGTAGGTGAAGGTAGTGTTACAGTTTACCTGTACACAGGTAGGTGAAGGTAGTGTCACAGTTTACCTGTACACAGGTAGGTGAAGGTAGTGTCACAGGTTACCTGTACACAGGTAGGTGAAGGTAGTGTTACAGTTTACCTGTACACAGGTAGGTGAGGGTAGTGTTACAGGTTACCTGTACACAGGTAGGTGAAGGTAGTGTTAGAGGTCTTGCCCAAGGACTCTTATTGGTGTAGTGTAAGGTGGTTACCTAGTCATTGAACAGTATGGAGGTCAGCAGTGTAACACACCACCCCATAGCAACCACTGAGGCCTCGAATCAGGTAAAACTACTGTAGCCTATGATTCAGTACATCAGCATCTTAGGCCTGGCTGCACATTGTCGAAGACTGATCTGTGCAATGCCTGTGAAATGGCGCCCCCTTGTGGGCGGTGTGTTTAATAATCAGTTCAGAAGAGGTTGAGGGGTCAGGCAGAAGAGATGAGGTGGAAAAACATTAAAGGATTATAGCATAACTAATGCACCGCAGGATTAAAGAGAGAGAGAGAGAGAGAGAGAGAGAGAATCAGAGTGACAGAGAGGTAGAGAGCAGAATAGTCACCGGTGGAACCTTCAAGCTGATGAACACTAAAACACCTAACGTCCTTTAAACGCTGGTCAGCTGTTCAGTCCCCGTCAGAGCAGGACCTGCGGCTTCTCTCAGGTAAGGAACGAAAACACTTGCATGTAAGAAACAGTCTTCATATCTTTCACAGCCATCCACATCAGCTCGAACCATCTGAGAGGATTTCATAAAGGTTTCATAAACCAATTCTAAATCTAATCTAAAAAAAAATAATAATGAGACACTGTGTGGTATATATCTGCCGACAGCTGGTAAAACAAATGATTCAGCACATAAACAATGATTGCTGCTTGACAGACGTGTATATATATATATATATATATATATATATATATATATATATATAAATATATATATATATATATATATATATATATATATATATATATATATATATATATATATATATATATATAGTGTTTATCAGTAATAACATAACTAAAATGATAAAGTTTTAATGAGTCACTGGGTTAGTGACTGAGCTCCACAGTTCAGGAGCAGAAGAGCTGAAAGAGACTCTCCAGGTTCTCTGTATGTTACTGAAGGTGTTTGTACAGAAGGTCAGTATCTGCAGATCAGCAGCTGGAACATAAACAGAGAGATGTTCTGTGATGTAGTAGGTTCTAGATTATTTAGAGTTTATAGACGATTACAGAAGTTTAAAGTCTGTTCTAAAAGATACAGGTAGTCAGTGCAGCTCTTTTAAAACAGGACTGATCTGAGATCTGCTTAGTGTTTGTTAGGATCCCAGCTGCTGCGTTCTGGACCAGTTATATACAAACATACATAGAGAGAGAGATTCTACATTACTTGAATGCAGCAGCTATAGTTTATATTTTGTGAACGTTTCATGATGAATGGACCAATAGAAATGCTCCAAAACAGCTTGGAAAGAATTTGTAAAGTAGTTTTTGTTCCCTTCTGTCATGTTATCATTGCGCAGCTCAATTCTTATAAGAATACTATTATTCAAATAATGTTCTGAATCCTGAATCAGAATTCTGAATAATCTTTTAAATCCTATTCTACTGAAATAAAGATTGTTTGATTAGATAAATCCAGTTAAATCCAGATGCTATTTATGCTTGTTGTGATAAATTATGTCACAGTGTACTTTTCTGGAATGTTAAATTGTTAAGAGATCGTAATTAAGTCTGTTTAACTGGATTCAGAGTATTTAGTATTAATAAAAGTCGTAATCTTAGTTCTGGTAGTTCCGACTGTTCCGGCAGTAACACGAAATGTTCAAAAACCATAATCAAACTTGTTCTGTAGTGTTTCACGCTGTAGACTTGTAGGCTTAGCTAGCGTACAGCGCCTCCCACCACAGCACAGACTGGTATATCTGGTATATCTCTACATGTCTCTATATGTTTATATGACTGTATATTTCTATATATCTCTATATCTCTATATGTCTCCATATATCTCTATATCTCTATATGTCTCTATATATCTCTATATCTCTATATGTCTCTATATATCTCTATATCTCTATATATCTCTATATATCTCTATATCTCTATATGTCTCTATATATCTCTATATCTCTATATGTCTCCATATATCTCTATATCTCTATATATCTCTATATCTCTATATCTCTATATGTCTCTATATATCTCTATATATGTATATATGTCTCTATATCTAGATGTCTCTATATGTGTCTATATGCATCTATGTCTTTATTTGTCTCTATATCTCTAGATGTCTCTATATCTCTGTGTTTCTATATGTCTCTCTATAGCTATATGTCTCTATATCTCTAATTGTCTCTATATGTCTCTCTATTTCTATGTGTCTCTATATCTCTAATTGTCTCTATATGTCTCTCTATCTCTATGTGTCTCTATATGTCTCTCTATCTCTAATTGTCTATATGTCTCTATATCTCTATGTGTCTCTATATCTCTGTGTTTCTATATGTCTCTCTATTGCTATATGTCTCTATATCTCCAATTGTCTCTATATGTCTCTCTATCTCTATGTGTCTCTATATCTCTAATTGTCTCTATATGTCTCTCTATCTCTATGTGTCTCTATATCTCTAATTGTTTCTATATGTCTCTCTATCTCTGTGTCTCTATATCTTTAATTGTCTCTATATGTCTCTCTATCTCTGTGTCTCTATATCTCTAGATGTCTCTAAATCTCTATATGTCTCTATATTTCTGTGTCTCTATATGTCTCTATATTTCTATGTGTCTCTGTATGTCTCTATATCTCTAATTGTCTCTATATGTCTCTATATCTCTAATTGTCTCTATATGTCTCTCTATCTCTCCGTGTCTCTGTATAAACATTGTGATCTATATTGTGAATTAAGGAATTTTAAGTATTGTAATATGATTTTGCTATATTGACCAGCCTGAAGTAATAAGACTGTCTAGAAATAAATTAATAATTTTATTGTTATGATTATACTGACAGCACTGCTAACCCATGTGTGTGTGTGTGTGTGTGTGTGTGTGTGTGTGTGTGTGTGTGTGTGTGTGTAGTTATGGATGTGCAGAGGATTATTGAGTGCATCAAGCAGCGTGATCACGACGGCCTGAGGGCACAACTACAGCAATTTAATAAAGAGGTACTAAGACTACACTCCAGTTGATTACTATCACTCCATCATTCCATTACACAACACACAGCCGACCGAGCTCTGATAACACCCTCGCCGTGGGAACGCCTCGAAACAGAGGCAGCTCTGTGCACGTCTGAGTTTAATATCACACACTAATACAGACCCATTACGCTGATGTGATATATATATACACTAGCGCTCAAAAGTTTGGGATCTCAGTGAAATGTTCTTGTTTTAATGGAGTATCTTCTTCTTTAACACAACAATGGACTGACGGGTCTCTAAAGAAAGTTGTTTCTTTCTGGTCATTGTGAGTCGGTCAGAAAGTCATCAACTGCTGATCTTCAGATACTAAACTAACCTAGAATGTTGTTCCCTTTTATACTCACTTAACATCCTTAACTTGGGTTGGTGGTCGTACCAGGAGATTTAGACAGAGGACTGAGAATTACTGATAATAGGACTATATGTAAAATAAGCCTCTACACAAAAATAGACTTTAATACAAACATTTTTATTCTTTAAAAATCATCTGATACACTTACATTCATTGAGAAATGGACAATATTGTTTGTGAATTGCATGAAATGGAATTCTAAAGTGATCCTAAACTTTTAAGCGGTAGTGTATATATATAAACAATAGAAATGCTCCAGAATAGTTGGGAAGGAATTCTGGTCCCATTGACTTACACTGAAAGTAAAGTGTGTTTTTAGTCTCTACTGTAAAGTTGAAATTTTGGAAATACATGTTTTTCTTTGGACAGCAATGATACATCTCTGAGCATTGCCAGTGAGCTACTACATTAAAGATACACATGAAACAGTGAAATCTGATATGACTCACCTTCACTGTGATGCAGTGCAGAAGATTATGATCCTATGCAGTTCAATGTGGCACATATACAGTACTGTGTAAATGTTTTATTCACATTATTATATATAAAAAGCTGTTTATTCCAGACAGGAAGCTTTTATTTACTTTATTATTAAATATTAAAGAGTATTAATAGAGTACGTAGTGCTTTTCCATACGTCAGTGTGTTTATTTAACTCTTTTCAAGCTTCTCCTAAACAACCCAGTATTATTATCAGTTCTCATCTAATACCTGCTTTGACTGCTCAGTACTTCATTAAGCTAAATCAAGATTTGCTGCTGAAGGAACTGAACACATTCATACAATGTCTGGGGCGTCCAGGAGAAATCTGGAACCTAACTTTGTTCTTCAAACTGGATCAAGATCTGATCTACTTCTCTCACAATAACATATTCATGTTACTCTTTGGTGCTTTATTGTATTTCTTTCTGCAGACAGTAAATTATAAACTTAACTAAAAAAGTGATGTTTCTGCTTCACATGTTAGTATCTCTGCAGCTCAGTAAGCATCTCATGCATGTGTTTCACTCGCTGCTCTAGTTTTTGAGGCAAGGCTGTATTTTTAGAGGAAGATCCTTATCTTAA